>JALLPA010001076.1:0-11930 GCA_036939895.1 Thalassiosira exigua
GCGAGAGGGGCGGAAGACGAGCCGCCGGAGGCCGCCGCGGGGGATGGCGGCGACGACGGTCGCGAGGCCGTGCCGAAGGCCGCGGAGGAGAACAAGAGTAAGAGGAAGAGGAGGAAGAACAAGAAGAAGCGACGACGGGACATCGCGGCAGGAGCCCCGGCGGGGTCATCGGCCTCCGCGGCCCGATCCTACGCGGAAGCCCCGACGACAGCGGCGGCGAACTCCCCTCCGGCCCTGACGAACGACGCGAGCGACGAGTCCGTCCGGGTCCAGAAACGGGACGACGAGAGAGCCGGGAGGCAAGGCGGCGACCCCTTGACCCAGCTGAAAACGTCTCCGTGGCAACATTCGTCGACAGTTAAGAAGCCACAAACTGCAGAGGCCCTCATGACAGTGGGAGCGCCCTCGAAGACTTCGCCGTCCCCATCTCCGTTGCAAGCACATGATAATCACAGCTTGGCTGTAGATGAGTTGAATAAAGGTGCGAGATCCTTGGAACCAAAGGATAATGCCTTAGAGGAAGACGTAGGCATTGCTGCATTCGGACCAACAGACAGTATCAATGCCGAAGATGTTCCACAAAAGTCAGTGAAACAGCAGCAGCTCTCGCTATCGCAATCGCTGTTGATATCTCCACTGCGGTCGCCATCACCGTTGTCGATGTCTCAGAGTGAGCCGTGGCCTCAGTTTCGGCGTGAAAATATCGAGGAGGGGAGTAAAGTAGTCTGCGCAGACGACTCCAAAGCACACGAGGGCCAAATGAAAGCGTATGATGTGCACGAATCTGAGCAGACCAATACTCCTTCGAACTTGAAGGTTGTGGAAGATGTTGAGCATCTTGCTGATGATGAGAACCCTCTTAAAGATAACACCCAGGTCCATTCCGCTGAATCAATCGGCGACGGCGACCGCAGCAAGGCTATGGAAGAGTGTGGCAAAGGGGGGGGTTCCTTAGAGGATCAAAACGGCGAAGTAAATGCCTCGTTCGGACCAAGAGTGATGCCAGATAAGTCGCAACATGCATCAACGTTGGTATGCAGTAGCAGTGACATCGTGACGGAAAAGTCAAAGCAAGCGCAGCAACCCTCGCTGTCCCAATCGCTGGTAAAATCTCCACTCCAGTTAGATGATGATGAGAACCTTGACAAAGATTGCACCCAGTTCCTAACAGCTGAACCAATCGGCGACATCGGCATCAAGGATGAGCACCAACGGCGAAAAGATCGACTGTTACATCAAATGGAAATAAAAAAAGAGGCAATGTACCGCTCCATGCTCCACCTAAGCGACAGATCCTACTCCATTGTTTACAAGGCACAAGGTGATCAGAAGGACGATGCAGGGAACGATGACGAAGAGCCTGGATTGCCATTCATTGGGCCAGGATTGAAAGAGCAATACACAGATTTGAGACTATTGCTGCAACACGGTTTGTTGGGTTGTACTGATGAAGATGAATTTATCAATAAGAGAGCTGATGGCGAGAATGGTTCTAGTGGGAAAAATCCATACGGGAATGGAGAAAAATCTAGTGAGCAGAATGGAGAAGACCCCAACATTAAGGGTTCCGTCTCGGCCTTGCTCATTGGTCCACGAGGGTGCGGGAAAACCCTGGTCTTCGAGAGGTGCTTGGCGAGTCTATCAAGGTTGGTAGAGAGGCGAAAGGAGCACATTTTGCAGAGGGCCGCGCAGCAGGATGACGTTTCTGGCAATTTCAACGCGGCCGTGCCTTCATTCAGAGTAGTGAGGTTGAATGGAATCCTGCACAATGGAGCTGATCCGGTGGCATGCGTCCGTGAAATTGTCAGGCAAATAAGCGTCATGTCAAAAGAAGAACGCAAACGTACAAAAAAGGCGACGAAGCGCACCAGTAAGAGAAAGCGGCCGAAAAACTCCACTCATCTGGAGACACCAGAACGTTCCAAAATTCACCAAAAGAAAGAAGGGATCGAAGACGAGAGCGACCAAAAGAAGTTAACGTCACTCATACCCCAAATCGAGCAAAATCAAACCCCGGACAACCCAACGAACAAAATTGACTCCCATGATTTACGACTTCGGCAGTCTGGATTCAAATCTCATATTCTCCTTCTTGACGAGGTCCTCCGTACGGCGAGAATTGATGGCATACCTATACTTTTCGTCTTGGAAGAGTTGCACACCTTCTTTGCCGAGATGCCTGCCCCAAATAAAAGCAATCCATCGGAAACTTTGACGGTCGGCCCTAAGCAAGAGGATGTCGCCAACAAGCGTCAGTTGTTGCTGTATCATTTGCTCGATAGAGTCGCGGATCATAATTATTTGGTCAGCTTCGTGGGCATGACAACTGATGTGACATGTGTCACGAAATTGGAAAAGCGCGTTAAAAGCCGTGTCGAAGGCACAAGCAAAATCATCTACTTTGATAACATTCACTGCTACGACGTTTTGGTCCAAAGTTTACTTGGCAAGTTTTACACTCCTCCCTGCTCCAATGAGTGTGACGCCAAAGCGAAAGATGAATACAACGAGCAAAAAGCAATGATCAGCATTCGCAAAGAAGTGGAAAGTATCCTCCGTGACGGCAGGACAGATATGAACCAAGACAGTCTTGAGGAGGATAATGAGACAGTCGATGACTTTGAGCTTGTTCGGAATGTGCTTCAGCTCAACCTTGATGAAGGAAAAGATATGCGCTGGTTCTGTAAGGTTTTGGATGTTGCATTAGGTCTCCTTGCATTCGATATTGATTCGCTAGATGTTGATTCGCTAATTCACCAATCGATGGAAAAACCGATGGATTGCTCACTCACTGACGTGGGACTCATCCCAGAGTTGAGTCCGAGTCATATGGCACAAGCCCTGGTTACGATGATGGCATCCATGGGCGATGTCTTGGGTACCTTGGGGCAGCCTGGGCCTCCTACGCAGCATGCGCTGGAGCTCATCCGTTGGGGCCAATTGGTGCAGGACCCAAAGCATTACTCTTGTCTCGTCGGAACCCATCCATTATTGGTAGCTCTTTTGGACGTTTCAGGCCCACAGATTGCTTTGCTTTTGTCTGCCCGGCGTATTTCAGCAAGGGATGACACACGAGCTAGCGCTGAGGACGATGTGGAAAGTATTCGAAGAAAAAAGTTAACTGGAGAAGCAACTGCAAACTTGTCAGTGCCACTCACTTATCAGCGCATCCAAGACGAATACGCCACATCGTTTCTTGCAAGCGATAGGTATACTACTGGCCCCGATAGATATCCGCCCCATGTATTGCGCCGGTCCTGTATGGACTTGATGGAAACTGAAATTATTCGCCTTCGAAGAGAAAAAGTTGTTGATGGAGGCGCTCAACAATTCGGGCACAACGAGGCAATATCTTTGGGTTTGGATTTCAGCCATCTTCCGCTGCATGTGAACTTGGATTGGGAGCTCGAATTTATACCAGTGCTTAAAGCAGGTCTATTGCAATCATGCACAACCGCATTGCGCGAATGGGGCTTGAAAATGAATTAAGCCATAATATCCTGCCTTTGACAGATCCATCCATTATCCTTCTAGATAGGCATATGCAAACCATGGCCATAATGACCTAGTAAGGACCAGGCACTGAATGAAAATATGCATGTCATGCCACAGTTGCAGCCCCAATCTTGGTTGGTGGGCTGCTGTGCATATGGCAGCCAGACCACGTATTCTCTTGCCTAAATTCAGATTATTTCATACCTTGTCTGGAAGCCAATCAGGGCATCATGCATGCATATTTTAACTTGAGTGAAGCTTAGATCTAGTTTCTTCTAGAGACTGACCTGGTTGGTTAGATGTGGTGCTGTCCGAAGCCACCCCTTGGTATTTTTGCATGGTCAAATGGCCTAAGGCCTAGATAGTGACCGAGAAGTTTAATTTGGGTTCTCTTGTGTATGATATGCTCGTTAGGTTAAAGTATTATATCCATTGCAACACCTGCAAATACTTGTTTAATTTATAGAATAATAAAGGAATTGTGTGGTTATGTAGAAGAATTTATTTTTCATGTGTAGAAATTAGCAAACAACCAATCCACAGCAGCAGTGATTTAATGTCAACCCCCAGTCAATTTTGTTATCATGAGGTCACCATCACCATCAACAATCAAAAGATGTTCTTAGAGAACTATAATGTAGCAGACTGCTAGAGAATGGCTAAAGAAGATATCCATACTAATGATGGGCTTACATTTGATATCTACTTTATTGCTAAATATTATGGGGCATGCCTATCATTGCGCCATCAATTGTGTGACCATGGATGAAGTTGTGTGATTCAGTACCCAGCTGGATAATCACACACCCTCTTCTACAATTATGACTGCAATGCTCAGCAAATCAAGTTGACCATATTCTGGACATGGCTTGAAATCTGTTCAGGCGTACCGTCACTTTTCCTGCAAATATTCTCATATCCTCCCTTGGGGACTAGCCCCCCCCACATGGCTATTTTGTAAATAATGGAGGATGAGTGTCAATCATTGCCAGCGTTGGCTCATGTAATAACTTTTGACGGCAATGCTAGCCTCCCTTGTCTGAAAAAAGAGAAACTTGCTCATCACCATTGACCATTGTACCCACATTGCTTAGGAAACAACGAGCCTTTGTTTTTACAAATAGAACACCCTGTATTTTCAAGGTATTTTTAGAAAGCTCTTCGTTTCTACAAGCATCTTTGTTTTCAAGTTTTCTTAGATTTGAAGCCTTTTCAACAATGGTTTGAACACCTTGGGAGGAGCTCCTGTAGAAACTTTGTTCTGTTTTTGACATTTTAAAACAAAGGGACTTTGTTTTCTTAAACGTAACACCCTGCATTTTCAGGAGCGGGTTCAGAAATGAAGTATTGTTTCATTTTCGTACATGTGTTTTCTAAGACTATGTGGATACCATCCCCCCCAGCCTTGAATCTGCTGATGTGTCCTCTAGGAATAAGGGTATCTTACCTGCTGAATTGGCAGACACGATAACTCTATGCTCCATGGTAAATCAAAAGCTTGTCCATCAGGTGGTTGGTTATGTGTGTTTATCATGATGGGGTAGTTGGCAGGATAGTTCAGCAGATGACCAATGTCGATCGTGTAGGAAAGGAGGACGACAGCTGACATATCTCCTGTTATTTAATACAGATCAGATGATTTTGCTATAATTCTATAGATGATTGGCTTGCTTGTGTGGCTGGGCCTTCGACGATGACCTGGACCCTGTGCTACCTCACTTGTAAAGGTGACTTGATGTTGAATAGCTACGTAGAATAAACAAGAAGAAATCTGATATAGCAGGTAAGAATAAGGGGTCATGAAAAGTGTTGCCTTATGAAATTATTGTGACTTAGTCTAAGAGATGATGAATGATATTTGTCACACCGGTCTCAGGGCGTCCCCTATTCCTACGCCATTTAACATGTGTCCTTCTGCAGGCACAAAAGTTGTATATGTCACTTAATTGTTGCGATGATGCATGTAGCTGGCATGTCATAGCTTGGACTTATGTCTTAACAACAGATTAAATACCCTTTGCATACACCTTGTCATAATATTAGGAATACAAAAAAACATAAAACCCTCGTATTTTAAACTATCATGTTACCACAACATCTTGCTTAATAGAGGTCTTACATGAACATATGTTTCTCTCAGGCAACATAACGCAAAAGTCCTTGCCAGATTATGGTGACGGCATTATGGAAAATATGTATCGAAGCAACTGATACTCTTTTGATCTGACTCACCATACGGCTGCCACAGCGGCCCCTGCCCGGGCTCTCCCTCAGACCGCACTCAAACAGTGTCCGCACCTCCCCCAGGTTACCTGTCCCAATCTCCGCGACGCCATACGCGTGCCACGCCTGCGCGTGCTTCGAATCAGTCTCAATGCTCTGTTCGAACCACTTGCGGGTCCTTGCTAGATTACACAAAAATCCTTTTTTTGCAATAAGAACAAGAAATGAGATCTATCCGGGCAGTCAAACTACCGAATGGAACTTTTAGCCGACCGTCTGCGCCCGCGCCTGCGGTGCGCTTGTATGTGCTGGACGGACAGACCGACGAGTATGTGAGAAGAGAGTTTGACTTGGAAGATGATTTGAATGAGCAGGTTTGATGATGCAAAGAGCCTGAAGTCTATGTGGTAGCGACTGCAGCCACATTCGCATCGCGGGGACCAAATAAAATATGATGATAGCACAAAGCTCAAGGAGAGCTTGATCAGAAGTAATACGTAGGATCGTGTTGGGAGCGTACTAATTCATACAGAGGTTTCTTTGGAGGATGAGCCCCTGGCATGGCGCATGACAGAGGGAAGAGGTGCCTCGCGGAGGATACCTCGATAGTATAATATGTTCTAGAGATGAACTGCACGGTGATGTATTTACCCCCCCCCCCCTAGTCTACAACGGATCCCGCTAGATTCAATTCGTTGAGGTCAGAAAAATGGGATCCAAACATATCACTGCCAAATAGCAAATGCAACACCAATTTGATATCGTCTGCGAACCTCAGATTTCTTTGCAAAATTTTTCCTCATTCCTGTTTAGTTCTTCCCTCATGGATAGATATGAATACAGGCCATAAATCAATCTCAACAACAGACCTTCAAATAGCTTCGCCCGAGGTTGACGAACTCCGGGGGCAGGTGAGGAGGCTTACAAACAGGCGAGCGGGTGGTGCCTCCTTCATGCGAGCGGAGGACTTGAAAGAGAGGCTTCGCGTGATCCTGGAGAAGGAGGACCCAGAGAAGGAGGGCAGACAGAAGGCTGGGAATAGATGGCGCCTCTTCCAGAGGCTTGTTAGCGCCATCTGGGAACAAGGGCATATACCCCGGCAACTTCTCTGGGTAGTAGTGGATCTGCTCCCCAAGGGTGGGCGCGGTCTGTTAGATCAAAGGATATCGGAAAATAGATCGAAATCGGATCAAAAATATTTTCGTCTGATTTAAATTTTTTGATCTGATAAAAATTTATTTATCTACCATTTGAATCCAAATATTCCCAAAATAGCTCAAAGCGGGTGATGGGAGAACACCAAGTTTGCTNACGTCTCCGTGGCAACATTCGTCGACAGTTAAGAAGCCACAAACTGCAGAGGCCCCCATGACAGCGGGAACGCCCCCGAAGACTTCGCCGTCCCCACTTCCGTTGCAAGCACATGATAATCACAGCCAAGTTGGGATATTGTACGAAGTTCGTCGAAGTCCACTGCTCCGCAAATCTCAACCCACAATCCGCCGCCGCGCGCCGTTGTCGTCGCCAGTCGCCACGCCACCGGCGTCTGCTCAAAAGGTCCGCTCTTTGCAACCCCGGGCCTGCGCGCCAGGGCGTTGTAGTACCGGCAGGCGGCGGGTCGTGGAGCGGCGCGCGCGAAGAGCGAGCGGACCAAGGCGCAGCCACTCGAGATCGAGAGTGGAGCGTGCAGGCTGCAACGAGCGGCCGGAGCCGCCCACCGGCGACAGCATTGGACACAGGGCAATGACCATGGAGGAGGACGGGGACTCCGGCGCCCGCTGGCTCTACTGTCGGTGCTCCGCCGCGCGAGTCGCCATGGAATCGACCCTAACTCCGCTGCAGCTGTCCGTTTTGGTCCTTCGTTTCGTCAAATCCGCCGACGAAGATTCCGAAGATATCGATCAGATGGAACTGTCCCGAGTTCTCAAAGAAGAGGGAAAAGCGAAGCGACAGGATCTCAATTTCGTGTATGAAATCAAAGATCGCGCTGAGGATTTGCGAGACGATGTTGATTTGTCCGAGGAAGCTCTGATGGCCGTTGCTGCAGAGAATGCAGATACAGCGTCAAATAATGAACGTGTAGATGAAGAGGACACGCGCGCCTCTGGATCTGTTATGAGTGGTGCGGATTCAGCCGATGGCGAAGACCCAATCGACACGCCAGCTGCAGAGAATGCAGGTACCACAACGTCAAATAATGAACGCGTAGATGAAGAACACACGTGCGCCTCCGGATCTGGTATGAGTGGGGATAATGTTAACGCTGGTGCGGATTCAGCCGATGGCGAAGACCCAATTGACACGCCAGCTGCAGTGAATGCAGATGCCACATTGTCGAATAATGAACGCGTAGATGAAGAGCACACGTGCGCCTCCGGATCTGGGGCGGGTGGGGATGATGGTAAAGTTGGTGCGGATTCAGACGATGGCGACGATCAAATGGATGCGCCAGCTGTGGCATCTTATGCGGAGGAACAAACATCAGAAGCAGAAGGTAGAAAGCCACCTGTGAGCTTTTGTGAGGCAGCTTCATTGGGTAATGACGATGGCAATCAAGACATCAATGTTGATGAGCTCCGCTGCGATCAACTGCGCAGACGAGTACTCGGCTTGGACAGAGTTTCATTTAACGAACTCTGGAGGGATTTGCAAGCTGCTGGTTGGACACATTCTTCTGGTAAATACCACATTCCCAAGGGAATCAGGCAAAATTGGCTACATTCCAACATCGAAGATAGGGCGAAAAGGATTTACACGCATTTCAACCTTGACAGCAAAAGCAATCAAAAGGAAGCACCGCAGCTGGAGGCGGAAGGAAGAGGAATCGAAGAAGAGGGTCCAGAAACATTTGACACCTCGAACGAATTGGTCGATTATCTAGACCAATCCTGCTTGTCAGATTATCGCTTGACACGTGCTGAAGTCCATGCTCAGCAGGCAGCATTTTCTTCCAAATCCAAAGCGTACCAACGACGCAACAAACGATTGCGTTTCGAACTTTTGGAGATAGTCCATCGCAAAACAACTACTCCTAAGGCAGAGCAGCACGATGCAAATGCAAGTGTTTTTGCCAAGTATGGACATACTCACCGTCCATGTGAGGTTTGCTTCATGGCATTATACAATGCCTACCCTCTCGTGGCATGCAGAGTGTGTGGACTTGTAGTTCACACTCACTGCTACGGCTTGCTCGATCACGGGGAGGGTGATACTCCCAACAGCAATTGTGCAACGAAAAGCGATGTCGATGCAAAGGGCTTCTTTACATGCGACGTTTGCGCGAACAGCTTTGGCAGGAAGACTAGAAATTCACGATGGAATGCGCCCCAATCGTCAGGATGGCGTGTTCACGAACAACCAAATGTTGTTTGCCCGATATGTGACAAAAAGCATATTGCTGGGGCCATGGTCAGAATAACTGTTGAGAATCAAGATGATGTAAAGAAAAGTCGCAAGAGGAAAAGCCGCAGATCAACAGAGTCTTCAGAGCACTGGGTTCATTTATTTTGCATAAACTCTCTGTCGCATAGTGAATTTTCTCCAGACTCAGTTCGAAGTAGTGGAGATGCTCTCGATCTGGCGGTCCGATATTCAGAAGTGCGTACTTGCTCTATTACTTCGTTTGATTCGTCTTTCCTCGCACTGATACATGCTTTTCATGACGATTGAAGCTCGAGACAACGGTTCGATGCGCAGCATGTGCAAGTCGTAAGGGCGATCTTGTACAATGCTTAGGAACCTGTGAACGATTCTTTCACCAGCTTTGTCTTCAGGTTGATTGCTTGGATTCTGTTGACGGGGACTCAAAGAAGGAGCATTTCTGCTTACGTTGCAGGAGTACGGACCAACAAAAGAATCATAGTCATGAAGTGATTGCCGATTCCTCTTCGGGTTTTCAATCAGTAAGCACCATTGAAAGGGGAACTTTAGAGGCCACTGCTTCACGAGACAAGGATGCTGAAGAAATCCAATACTTTGACAGGAACTCTGGAAAGACATCGTCGAGAAATGAGGGTGGAAGAAGTATTCTAGACGCACCTTCGCAACAGGACAGCATTGCGGCCATAGAGTCTTTGCATCGAAGCTCGGAGGCCGATGTTGTTTTTGATGACTTTGAATGTCAATACCGTCATCAATTTAGAGAGTGGTCGTTTTCACTCGCAACCAATCAGTCAATCCTTCTCTATGGACTCGGATCAAAGACGTCATTGCTTACTTCGTTTGGGAAGTACCTTTCTGCTGAAGGGGATGTTGTCAGCCTCAATGGCTATGATCCAAATATTGACGTCGAGAAGTTTCTTGGCTGTTTGGGCGAACTGTTGATTGATGGGATGAAGCAAAGTAACCCCCAGCCAACAAGAAAGAATGCAGCAACTATGGCAAAGAAGTTTGCATCTGCAAGATCACGGCCCTTGTTTCTGTTGATACACAACATTGATGGCGTAGGCTTACGTACACATTTGGCACAAGACACGATTGCCACATTAACTACTGCCAGCCGAAAGGATGGATCGCCGATGATTCGCGTTGCAGCTTCTGTGGATAATGTGAATGCTGCCATGGTTTTGTGGTCTCCGGAGATAGAACGCAAGTTTGACTGGGTGAGTACTCCTTGTACTCGTTGTCACCGCCGGATAAAGAAGAACCTCATATTTTGCTTTGTCAAACGTTGTCAGACACGGAAACAAGTTCACACATTCAGGCCATATTTGGAGGAAGTGAGGCACTTGCCCCAGGCAGAGTCTTCGAAAAAAGCGAAGAAAATTGCCGCTGGGGAACTAAAAGATGGCTCAACTCCAGCTGTGCTTAAAGTACTTGTCTATCTTGCACCGAAGCACACCGTGGTACTGCAGTCACTTGCATCGTTACAACTTTCATCCTCTTCGCAGAGCGTATCATATCAAATGTTGAGAGGTGAATGTGCCAGGAAGATGTTGACAGTGTCAGACAGTGTTTTGCGCTCTATCATGAAAGAGCTTCTTGACCACAAGATCATGGGGTTACGAAAAGATGACGAGGGCATCGAGCAAATATTTGTACCGTTGTCCATACCACTGAAGGATATCCTTGACTTCAATCCAAAATCTTCCTGAGAATAAGAATGGGACGGAAAAGGAGCAGAACTGACCTTCACACCTTTGAGTGACGAGATTTCAATGGAACAGGTTAGGTACTATCGATTTGCTTCGTCCGAGTCACCCGGCCACCAGCCCAGTTGAAATGAAGCGCACATTCCGTCTCTGCATACCTATGAACAAGTTGTTCGTTTGTTCTGCGATGGAAAAGGAGCGTCGCTGTCAGGCATTTTAACTTCGTATTATAAATCCAAATATGAGGTCATCAATCAGTGCCCTTATTACCAATCAGAATAGTGATGAATTTGCAAAACACTGCTTGGCCAGGCCAGTGTGCCCTTGCATATGGAATTATCATTCCCCAAGATGAACGTTTCCTCACCCCCCCCCCCTCAATCGCCAGAGGTAGGGCCATAATACTCTCCTCCCTCACTTTCATTAGTACCCTGCTGTTGTTGTTGTTGCGTGCTCTGATTTTGTGGGGGTTCCCACCTCCTTTTCGGTTGCCTCTGCTGCTCCTCCCCCACCCCCCCCTCATCGCTTCGCCGCCTCTTCCTACCCCCTCCCCCTCCTCGGTCGTCGCGAACTTGTCCCCCGCTCGTGCCCCGGCCGTATTGTCTCCCCGGCTTGAACCCCGCGTCCAGTTCAACGCGAATGATGCTCCCGTCCATTTTCGTCCCCGTCAAATTGGCCACCGCGCTGAGAGCATCGATCCGGTGGTGGAATTCTACGAAGGCGAACCCACAAGGGGTCTTCTTAAATCCATCCAGGCCGAGATGAACCTCCACCACGGGTCCCAATTGTTCGAAATGCCGCCTCAGATGGACCGTGCGGGTCGAGAAGGCAACGTTGCCCACATAAACAGTGGATGATTGCGCTAGGGCCAACATCTGGGCCTCAGGCTTGCTGTAGTGGGAGCGGTCCCAGTAGAGCCTCTTCTCGGTCGCGTTGGCATTGAGGAGGGCCGGGGCGCAGGTTGGCGGGGGCAGCACCAGTTCGGTGGTCTGCCCGGACGTCGTCATGGCGGAGGCTGGGCAGGGCCGGCGAAGAACGGGAGCCGGTCGGTCGCTGAGGTTGAGGTTACCTACTGTACGTTTGACTTCAACCGATGACCACCTCCATGAAAAAAGTTCGGTC
>JALLPA010001077.1:0-12037 GCA_036939895.1 Thalassiosira exigua
GGATGGCCATCAGCCCCATAAGCTCCCCTCGGTATGCGCTGGCCACAGTGGATGCCTCCCCACACTATTCCCAAGCGCTACCCCACCAAGTGCAGACCCAGAAGATCCTCATGTCCGTGCCTTCTCTCGTCCTCGAGCATCCTCTTGATTATTTCGCCTCCTCCTCCGGCGACACGCCCATCGAGGGCGTTTTCGCTATCAGCTTTCGCGGCCGCGTTGTCCTTTGGTCTCCGTTCAGCCCGCAACTGGCTCAGGCGCGCAGCACCACCATTGTTCCCTCGAGGCCGTACGCCGATTCACATCGAGGCACCCCTTCCCTTCAACTTGAAGATCGCACGCCCGCCCAATACTACTGCACGGCGTTCGTTTGGTCCCGTCCTTCTCCTGCATGCACGGCGTCCGTCTGGTTCCGTTCTCATCGTCTGGCGGTCCGGCAGTCAGTCCTCGCGCGCATCTCATCATCAATTGCGGGGACGGCAGCGGCAGGCTGTGGTCCCCTCAAGTACGCGCTGCACCAAATGATCTTGGGAGAGCGCACTTTAAGCACCCCTCCCCCGTCAAGGAGACCGGCCGAGTCACTCGTTGCGGCCGCAATTGGTGACGTTGTCCTCGAGATCGCCCGCGATCGTCCTCGCGGATTACGATGTCCTCGCGGATCATGCGATCAATTGGGCACTAGGTTTTCTCGTGAATGATCTGGCTGGGGAGAGTGCAGACTTCAAGCATTCTCTCCCGGCAACCAACCGAGCCGCTCGTCAACGCGATCGTATTGTCCATGCAGATGATGATATTCCTCGTGGATCACGCGATCGATCGGATCATTGTTGTTTGTCCCTTCTCCAATCATAATCAGGGGGGAGGATCCTTGTGAGGGCGGGTCCTGTTGTGCAGAAAATCTATCCTGGCCCAGATGGATGCACATGAAGCTGAACATGCAGCACGCATCCCTAGCCAATAATGAAGGTGAGTACATAATGAACCTACATGGTTTTCATGTTATTATAATTGATGCTAACCATCTATTGCATTTGCTCAGAGAATAGTTCCGTGGTTGGCACGCGTGGAAAGTGAGGTATCTACCTTACTTTTACGTACTACTGCCCGTAGGAGGTGTACCGGTTCCCACGTGGAAGGAAGCCCAAACAACGGCTTCGACCAGTCCGATGACGTCGTCTAGTCATTTCCGTTCGCCGTGGAATGGAAAATCTGGCGCTCCGGTGCCTGAGATCGACAATCGACCCTCCCCCGGCCAATCCCCAACGACGCCCGTCACCCTCAAGATGCTTCAACCTAACTGCCCACTGCCTGGACCACCAGGCCGCTCGCAATGAGCATCCCCCCGTCTAACCAGGGACGCGGGGTTGCGGAGGGCAGGCCGGTACGGTGTCCGGTCCGTTTGACGGACGGGCACTCGTGCCATTTCACGGCAGCAATGCCACGCCACGCTGGGCGAACGATCCCCAGCCAGTTCCAGCCCGGGCGACCGGGCTCACCATCGAGCGTTCTCCCCTCATCCCGGGAGGGGGAAATAGGAGGAGACACGGGTTCGGACATGCTCGGATGTGGTCGGCGTCCTTTCCCACCCACGACAGAAATGTCAAGCCATGTTGGGCGAACTACCCCAGCCAGTTCAAGTCCGGCTTGCCGGACCGACCATCGAGCGTTTCTCTCTCATCCCGGGAGGGGGGAATTGGAGGATTCAAGGGTTCATGCCAGACCAGATGTGGTCAGCGCCCCCGCTCCCTAGCCACGGCAGCAATGCCACTCATGCTGGCCTACCCCCAGCACTCACGCCCAGCACCATCGGGCTTGTGCATCATGTACAAAGCAACACGCCTCGCTGTCGAGGCCAGTCCGTCACCGCTGGATAGTTCCAGCGCAGTCTACGTTTCATCAACAAAATCATGTCGGTACGACCCTAGCAAAGTTGGGTAGCAGCAGGGCCCGCAGGGAGTGGGGCGAAGAGTAGGACTCTCGTTCCGAGAGTTAAATGGACCGGGCTTCGTGCCTGATTGCCGAACCCCCCCAGGTCGGGGGAACCTCGCTACACACCCAGAGGAGCGAAGACGGGTACGATCGACCCGTACACAACAACAACATTTTGATCACATCACGGTGGAACTTTGACCGCATGACAACACAACAATACTTTCCCGAGTAAAATTGAGAGGCCAGCAGGGCTCGCAGGGAGTGGAGAAGAGAGTAGGTCTCATAACGAGTGCAAGACAGGGCCCGCCGGGTCGCTGAAAATCTCCCAGGCCGGAGTCACCTCGCGGCGTGCTCAGAGGAGCGATGACGGGATCACAAAGTATTGATACACAACAACACAGGCCAAATCAGCCGTTCATTTCATGTGGCTACGACCACTCGCAACGTAATGATCCTGCGGATCCAAACTGACGCAATCCCTCAGGGATCACTTCATCACAACAATCTGCATCCATGTCCTGTTCTATAATTCATAAAGCGAGCTGGTGATGATTTGCTGCCTGGGTGGGATGAAATAGACCCATCCACGCCGTGCCGGATTTCGTGCTGACCCCTAAAGATGTCGCCTTAATTTGTACGTAAAGATTTTAATTACCTCTCTCGCTTTATGGCGCCAGATCTAAGGAGCCGGTTTGCTGAATCTAAATACTCCAATCCGACCTCCACAAGACCATTTCACCATGGTGAATTACTAGTAAAAATTGGCCACACTCGCCGACCCTTCCCACGTCGGGAGATCGTCTCTGCCAAAGCTATCCTTTTGGGAGACGATTGCCCAATACACCGGGGAGGGCCCTTGTCGGTCATTGGCATGGGCGTGGCAGCGGGGGGCGCGCAGAAGAGCCCCCTCTTGACACCATTGCGACACCAAACGTGTGAGCTCGTGAGCACGAGTACGCAGGCAAGACACAAGCAAGCAGCAAGGATGCAACGCGACATTGGCGGCATCGGGAGGGGAAGCGATGGTCCGAACGACGAGGCCGGAGAGGGAGAGGAGGACTGACGCTCGAACAGTGGGCGTGGCGGGGCGACGGGGGCGGGCGTCAATCGAATGAACGCCGACGGAGCCGGCGACGACGCAGACGGCGAGGGGGGCGAGAATTATTCCCAGCTCATCCGGCAATTGTTTAGCCGGTACACCAAGAATGGATCCACGGATTCCGACAGCTCGGGCTGGAAGGTTGCTGTTTTTTGCGTATGGTGGTGGTGGTTCGACGGAAATACCTAGCTACGAAGCTTTTGAGAGCAGGGAAATATGGCGGGATGGAGATGTGAGTTTCGCTTGTACGAAGGAATGAATATGAATAGGTACCGTTACGACAAAAACAAATCCTTCCAAGAAAGAATGGGAAGACCGGAGGGCAGTTGTAATTTAGATCCAGCATTTTTTGTTTCATTTTTTGTTGACAGCTCTCTGAAGAATGTCATTCAGCCAGCCTTACCTTGCCTCTCCGAGTCAGGGCTGGCTAATCTGGCTAATCTACTCGTTCAGAAAGACAACATGCGCATGCAAGCAACACAAGACGCACGCAAAAGGCAATTCTCGCGACGCAGACGGACAAGGGGCCCGCCGATCCGATGCATGGCCGATGCATGGCCGCGGCGACAGCCGCGAGGACCCCCATCCGTCTCTCACGCGCGCCGGGCGCCGGCGCGCTGCGCTGCCTCCAACTCCTGTTCCAGCCTCCAACTACACTACACTTGCCTGACTCCTCGCCCCACTGCATCTCACTGCACTCTCCTCCCACTCACCAACTCGGTCGCCGCGGACGACAATGAAAGGTTGTTTCTTCTCGGGCACTGGCACTGGCCTCCCACGGATCGGACAGATGCGCCACAATCTGCCGCATTGTGAAACGGTAACGAACTGAAAAGTTTGTCAGCATCCGTATTGGGGTTGGTTGGATGTGAGCGCCCGCACGCGCCGTCACCGCCCCCCGCCCTTCGAGTAAGTCCCCCCGACGACGATGCTCCGGAGGTATTGCGCGGCACGACCTCGTCGAGTTGAGGATGCCTCTCGCGCGCTGCGCTGTTTACGACCAAGCCCGGGGTCGTCGTCGCCCCGTACTCCTCTGATCGCGGCGGCGAGGATCCGGAGGTCCTCGGGGGGGGGGGGGGCGAAGGAATAGGATAGGGGAGGACCTTGGGGAGGTCAAGTCGAGGTCCTTCGACTTGTCATTGGGCGGGGGCAGGGATCAGGCATGCCTCAAGCCACCGACGCGATGCGTTGCGCTACGAGCCCTCCGGCGAGAGTTCGCGGTCGTCTGCGTCGGAAACTCCGACTTCGCCACCGGTCTCGTCTCAGGAGACTGGCCGGCCTTTGTCAGAGCTCGTTACTTTGACGTCGGAGGCCATTGTGGCTTATGGCCCGACTGGTCGACGTGCTCGGCCCTTCGGACATCGCCGTCACCGTCTTCGATCGGTTTCGCACCTTCGTTCGTCGCCCGGAGCGTCCTAGTCGTCGTCCTCGTCCTCGATATAACCGAGAACAATATTCGATTACTATTGAATAATTTCACACCTGAAACTACCATCCTTTGTTTGCGACGAAGCCGCAGCTGTGAGGCACGGACAACAGGAGCACCATGGAACCGCATACGATACCCACGACACAAACGAGCGTCTGAAAGAGCAAGGCAAGTTCCTCTTTTATGTTCCTGGGCGAGCATAACTTTTCTATTGTCCTCCCGTGCAGCTGCCCGGGATGTCTTATCGCCGAGGATGGGGGATCAATGGTATTTATCCAGGAAGGGGGACCAAAATTCGAATGTTCACGATGCCGACGCGCGCGATTCTGCGGCACAGTTGGTCACAGAACATTGATCACGCGCCACAGAACAATGAATATGGAATGGGGATCCGTTTGGCTCTCGATTCTCGATGGGGGTGCCAACATCCCCGGCATGCTCTGAGGCAATGGTGCTGATGATGCTTACGGCCAGTAGGGCGTGCCCTATCATTGGATGAGGCGCGTCCTCCGAGAGGTAGTGCAGACGTGAAGAGTGGCGGCAATCGGCTAATACCACGTTGACTGCACAGAGATCTCGTGACCACACCCTGTTGACTGCGTTGGTGCTATGATTCTCGACATGATATCTTTTGGGCCGGTTCGGCAACCATCGAGAGAAGCCTCAGCCTGTCCAGCCGTCGTGAGCCAATCCAATCTCACTTGGTTTTTCAATTTCTATCAGAAATGCCCGCTGCATGCGCGCGCGCCATCTCGAACCTTTGCCGGAAACCCAAACGCCAGGCCCCGCTTTCAAAATCTGTCTGGAATGACATGAGCACCAACAGACCCAGGGCACATCTATTCATCGCTGGCGAAGGACCTTTATGCCGCTTCAAGCATCTAATAAAAACATGCATGATGGCCGTCATCCTGGCCACAAGCCCGGCAAAGGTGTGTGCCTGTTTTTGTTTTTGCATGAATGGTAAAAGCGCAATTCCCCTACTCGATGGAACAATGAGCTGCAACTTCTTGATCGTCGCCACAACTTCGTAACCTCTGCTACTCTGTCTTGCGAAGGTGATCGTCGCA
This sequence comes from Thalassiosira exigua, assembly GCA_036939895.1. Classification (NCBI taxonomy): domain Eukaryota; phylum Bacillariophyta; class Thalassiosirophyceae; order Thalassiosirales; family Thalassiosiraceae; genus Thalassiosira; species Thalassiosira exigua. The sequence continues at coordinate 5,528 of JALLPA010001077.1, forward strand.
ATTCATTGCCGGAAACTCTATTTCCCCATTGCCCTCGATTTTGCTGGTGCATTCAGTACCCAGACTCTTGCTGCCGCTCCCTTCGTTTTTTGATTCGCTTTTCCCTGCAGGTTTCTTTTGCTGATAGCAATTTGCTGATATGATAGCAATAATTTGCCGATTGCAAAGGGGCGAAATGCCCCATTTTTCTAACGAGTTTTTCCCTAATATTGGGATTTTCCCTCTTCCACAGGCAATGCCACCAACCCTTGTCAGAAACACTGTGTATATTGGTATTGGGCGACCCTTAGATGATAGCAACCCTGCTACCAACTCTTTCCTCGAAACCAATGTGGGGGCGGTAAATGATGCCACATCATGCAAATTCCGTTGCGAAATGAAATCAATTACCCCAAGTTCAATACTCAGAGGGTTTTCTTTTTTCGAGGGAGATGGTACTCTGAACACTGTGTGCAGATGTTGGACAGGGGGGTCGAAAAAAATTGCATCCACTGATGAAACGTCGAGGTTAGTTGGAAGAACTTACAGCTACCTCCACAACATTCGGGCGAATAAAGGAGAAATTATACCTTCCATGTCAAGAAAACAAAACAGTGAAAGAAATCTACAAAACGATCAATCTACAAGTAGTCCAAGCGTATCAAAAAATCCATCAAGCATGCCTTCGAGCAAACCCTCTTCCCAGCCCTCTACATCCAGCAAGCCTTCGCCGGGGCTTACTGCTGAGCCATCCAGCGAGCCGTCTGCGTCGATCCAACCTTCGTCTCAGCCATCATCGAAGCCGAGCAGCGAGCCCAGCCTTCATCCGAGCATCGGCCCTAGCAGCTTGCCCAGCAGCGAGCCATCCAGTGAACCGAGCAGCCAGCCAAGCCACCGGCCATCTGCAACTAGTCACGACCTTCAAGCGGCCCCTTTTCCGCCTCTGCTTCGACCACGACCGTGATCGCAACCGAGACGCAAACGAGACCTCGAAGCTACAAGAGGACAAAGACGACAACGGCCTCAATCCTCAATCGGGATCCCGAGCGTGTCCTCCACTGGCGTCATTGTGCGTGCATCGCCTTCGTGGGTGCTTGCCCCCGCCACGCCCTCACTCTGCACCCATCGTTCTTTCGCGTCCTCCCCTGGAACGCAGCTCCTGAATTGCGGACGGAATCACGGCGGAGATGGAGTCAACGGCCGCGCTTACCACTGTCATGGAGGCAACTGCTGCGCCATGGCAGTGGAGCAGGAGACCAGTGGATGGGCGGCAATGGAGGCGGCAGCAAATGTTGTCGCCCTGTCGCCTCGTCCGAACGTGTGGGCTAGCAAGAGCCTCCCTGGATGGGCGATTGGGTGGAGTATGTTGGGAGGCAGTGCCGAGCCGTGTTGCGTGGTGGCGACGGCGACGAGGACAAGGGCGCCGAAGGGCGGCAACAACTTGACCATGGTCAAAACAAATTGTCTGGTGTTATGCGATAGCAATGATCATTTCAATCTTGTTTGCACTATTCCTACGTAGAACTAGTCGAAAATACACCCTGAAGCACTATTTCACTACTTTAGCTTCAGCGGCCCTCTAAACTCTAAAGGCAGCAGTTGATCTCAGAAAATATTTCCCAGACCCTATTCTGGTGCAGAATTTGACGAGGAATTTGATGGTACCAAGCATTCAATCTGAAATCAATGTCTTTATGGTGAAAATGACGTCGAAGTTGAAAATGACTCTTCAAGGTGTGGTTTTTGCAAAAGCCGAGACCGACCGATAGACAAAAGAGAGAGACAAAGTCAGCACATTCATTGTGTTTGCTTGCGTTTGGTGTTACTAGTATCGACACTTGTGTAGATGAAACATTGCTTTGATACAACGTTTCAACATGACTGGTGAATACAAAGCCTTAATTACAAGTGAAAGACTATTTTGAACCATTAGATAAATGTTGATACTACGAAAAAACTATTGAAAGCAGCGATGAAATTGGAAATAATGCAAAACAATCTGCAGAACAGATGCAATATTTGATATCAAAAACCTGTACTGTTGTGTAGTTTAAAATGTACATAGCAAGCTGTATGTACCGTAACAGGAATATTCAGGTCTCTGAGGTTGGCCAGCAAGCCGTTGTACCCCATACCAAGCAATGACAACGAGGATGTCCAGTTGCACTTTCAACGACCACCCATCTCTTGTAGTCCATGCATGTCGGTGGCCTGGGAGACCTAATAATACGATACAAAAAAAAGCAGGGATTGGACGGGGCGCCTGACGTGTTGACGCGTGTTGCAGTTGTCTCTCGCTTCGAGCATTGTGGGGCTCTCTCCGCTGTAGTTGCCAATTCACGTCCAAACCCGCAAATTCAAAAGACTTCAATCGATTTAACAAAGGAATAGTAAGTGTTTTGTCCCTTTTTGTCAAAAGATTGGCAAGCCTTTTTCAGCGATAAAAATTAAAGACGATAACTTCGTCGTATCAGATAGCGGCAAAGAAGTGACCTTCAAGGGAAGTGCAACGGAGAACATTCGATTAAAATGGTCTGGTTTAAGGATCTAACTTTAAGTTGGATGAGTCCGACACAATCATGGATATTTTCGGCCTCAAAGAGACCCGTAAAAGACGTAAATTGGTGCGTCACACTTTTCAAAAGGTAGTATTTAACTTGTATCACCGAACGGAAAATAATCCACTCTCCGTCCAAGGCCATGCCAGGCCAGCCGCTGCACTTAAACTAAAAAAATTGCCATACTAAGCAATTAATAAAATCTAAACTTGATAAACTAATATTAGGTTGCTCAACTGCATCATCAATGAGCGTTATATTTACTATGATCTAAAAACTTAAAGGGTGTCAACCTGATGGCATCAAAACAAGCTGCATCAGGGGATGGCCGATGATATAGGTGCTGAATAAACAAGCCAGATGCTGGACAATTAGGAGTAAAATCTTTTCCTCAAATGGTGGGGGAGAGAATTGCCTCCAAGGCCCTAGAACCTTTGATTTGACCCCCCCCCCCCCCTGCACAGGCAGTTTAGATCACAGGGAGATTCAAGAAAGTTCAAGGCATCCATTTCAAAGACCTATCTTTCTATTGAATCTGATCATTTGGCTTTATTTGAGTATCGAATTAAAATAAAATTCAATAAAAAATACAATTGAAAAAGTCTATATGACCAATGACTTAGTAAGAGGGATCAGCTGGGGGCACTTGCCTAGGAAGTAGCCTGCTGTGCTTCGTTGTTTGCCTCTTTTGGGATGATCTTGATACATTTTGATCTCAAGCCGAAGAGCAGAAGCAACCCTGATACTAATAATACAGATCCAGATTCTTTATACGTCATTATCGTGTTTTTTTTTATTTGAGTGCCCTCAGTTATTATCTTGTCCAAATGCCTCGCTCTTTTCACACTCTGACATGTGACTTAAAAGAATAGTACGCTTGTGTGCAGCATAACTTATCTTGGCATTTGCACTGTTTGGGGGCAATGTTTTTAGTCTGGGAAGTTTATTTATTTACACATGTATCTTATATCACGAACCCATACTCTTTCTGGCTCAATGATTAGTTTTCATAGGAATTTCACGGAATTTATACAAGCAGTTTTGTGTGGAAACTTCTGAGAAGAATAATACCAAACAAGAACATCTATTTAAGAAAAGGTTTTCCTTTCAAAATTCCAAACCGATTGTTCAACGTGCCCCTGAAAATGAATGGCAAAGTGTGCGAAGATTGATTGTCCCCAACATTAATATTGCAATAAATGAGATGTGGCAAGTGGCGATGCACATGTTGAGTGACAGCATGTGACAAATCATGCATACTTCAGAGAGTAGACAATGGAAGAAAGAACGAAATGAAGATTGACATTGGACTGGTTTTGGGTTTCAATTCTCAATTTGTAAATTAAAACACGAAGGGAAAAATAGTGTTGGCGCTATCTTGTTTTCCTGTGTATCGTCTTCTGTCCATCTACCATCAGGTGTCCTAAGTCTAAGTCACATCCTTTTCATGATGTTTGTCTTTGTCCATCCATGACTGATTGCGACTAAATATAATGTCGAGAAAGGTTTTGTGATGTTTATTTGCACGTGCATGGGACAGACATTAAATTTGTAATGTATCAACAAACTATGGTGCAGCTGAAAGTCATCACTTCAGCGGTCACCATGGTGCTACGACAATCCCATGAAAATCCAGAGCAAGAAATTGCTTCTATGGTAGGTCCATAACAATTACCCCAGAGTGATTCGATGTTTATTATGCCTTACTCAAATCCACCCAGAACCAAAACAGCTCTTGGAAAATCAAAAATATTTTTCCACCCGTCGAAGAACATGACAGCTGCTGGGCTTAATAAATGAGTCAGCCCATTCTGAGCAACAAATGGAATCAATACTAACCAATTGTAGACTACAAGTTTATTGTTATCTGTTGGCCTAGTAGTGTTGAAAGAAGCTGCTTCATTGAGCTGCTTTTCTGTAAGCCTGTAACGCGTGGATCCCAAATGAGGCAATTGAACCCATAGCAAAGAATCAGGTCTCTCGGGAGAGCTTATGTTCGATAACATTGGAGTATATCCAGTATCAAATGATAAAGGCCGACGTTGTAACTGTCATTGATAGTTATTTTGTTGTTGTGTGTCCTGGTTTTGTGCATAGTCCCACATCAAAGCTTGCACGTCGTTACGTGCCCAACGACAATCCAATGGGGCCTGCCAATGGCACTCGTTGTAGCATGCAAAGCAGCATGCAAGATCAGGCTAGGGATTAACCCCTGGATCTAACTGCGGGAGCAAAGACAAGGTGCGAGAGTCAGACTGCACCCACACCTCTTCATTGCTGCTACAATATTGGTGGTGGCGTGTTAGAATGCCCTCTAGACAGGTAGTAGATAAAGCTATCTAACTAACTGTCTAGCAGAACTGAGTACGAGATACTTTATACCTTCAGCCAGCAGTCTAAAATGTGCTCAATATCGAAGACTGATGATAATCACTTTGCGATGATGTCGATTCGGGTTTTATGATATGATGAATTGTCTCTCTATATACTTATGTGTTCGCATCAGTTAACACCGATGTTTTGTACCGGGATCTACGGTAATCTACGTAGAAATGTGCTCACGCGAACTCCATAGAACAGATCTCCAATGCAACACTTGTTGCTTGGTGTCTTGCTAGAGGGACGTATAATGTTGTGCGAAGCAGTACATCCCCATCGCTTGCTTATTGGCTTGAAATATGACCAGCCTGATGAGGCAAAGTCCAGCTCACTTTGTTATTGCCGTGTCTGCCATGCACGTCGAACCATGTCAAGTCCCCGATGGAGGATGGGAGAAATTGCATCGCTAGTTAGTGGGAACGTAGAGTAACAAATGTCAGAGCGAGCATGTCGCATCTATCGTCTACTGCCGCCGTGTGCAGCTGCATGGTTGTGGTAACGAATGAGACATATTTAAATGGTATGAACCTAATAATAATAACAGAAAGCACGGCGGATGGACGTAAGTGAACCATATGGTATGTTCGCCAACTTTGGTTTTCTCCAGCATTTACCTAGGTATGTACGATATAAGTACGATTCTTGTCTGAAGAATGTCGATTTTGTCTGGTTGGCCAGACAAATGACTTCTCCATTTTTTGACCCGTAGTGAACCCTAAATATCCCGACGAGGACTGGATGGATACGGTCGGACCGGTAAAAAAGCGAATAAAACATAGCCAAAATAATAGCGAAAGAAGATCTTCTATGACCAATTTTAGCACTTTTGACCTTTTGATCCGTAGCCAAAGGATAATCCAAAGGGGTTAAAGAGAGAGAGAGAGAGAGAGAGGTAGCTAAAGGCCCCATGACAGTCTAGCTAACTGCACTAGATAAAAAAAAAAACGTAGAGTTTTTTTGCTGCTACGAAGCTTATGCCTAATCCTCCGTTAAATGCCTAAAAACTTGTGACTACTAGCCAAAAAAATTAAAACCCCCCAGGGTCACTATTCCTAGTCCATCATAGTGTCACACATACAAAGTAATTGCTCTTGGCCCTTGGCCGGTACTTAATGACAAGCCGAGCCTTTTTTGTGTCAGCAATGGTTGGTTTTAAAAGAGAGGGTGAAATTCCTAGAATATATAGACTACTAAAGAGATTTATCAAACCCCTGGGTCAGAAAATATATCCACAACTAGAGCTTGTTAGAGGGATATTTGCTGCTGGAACCATCTTTGGTGACCCAGGAGTCACTATGTTTAGTTCATCTGATGTCATGGAGCATGTATCTAGGTAGGTACGGATCGTACCTCTCTCACCAACGAACTATGGCGTGACTGCTTCATATCACTTCGGCAGCTGTCAAGGGGGGGGGGGTGTTTTTTCCTACCTGGACAATTTGGGACAACTAGGCGGGGACAATATAATCTTTGAAATACTATATAACTCCAGCCCTGAGGGGGGGGTGGGGGGGTGCTTATTTTATTACCCCTGATTTCCCCCCCCTTCGCTGAATATGTAAGGGGACGTATGTATCACCTAACTACATACGTA
>JALLPA010001078.1:0-12960 GCA_036939895.1 Thalassiosira exigua
ACGGTGAATGAGGACGAGGAGGAGAACACATACACCCGTAAAAGAAAATAATCATTTATATATATTCCGTCTATATACTCTTGCTGCGCTGATATTGTTCACTGCACTAACAGCAGCTATCAGCTTAGAAGGGCTGCAAAGTGTGATGTTTTCATAAGCTGGAACGCAAATCGAACCGGCGCACATCCCAGTAAACGACGAAATACTGCATCCATACCCCTGATCCGCCATCGGCCCTCGACCGACCGCTGGCGATTCGCGCTTGATGCATAAGGATGCGCACCTCGAATCTCGTGCGCAAAGGCAACTGAACACTCACGCACAGGCCGCCATATGACTTCTACCATAAATACATCGACGAATGTGGAATCCTGGACCAGTGGCCCCATCATGGTATCATTTGCCAACTCCCTAAGCGACGACTCTCCCCGCACCATCGACGTCTCCTCCACAATCGGCCATAGCAAGCAACTTCCTCCGCCACTCGCCCGAACCGACCTCACGTGCTATTGGCTCCCCTCTCGATTCGACGCGAACACGGCCGAAAGCCGCAAATCCGATGTGATCTCATATATAGCACGCGCCTGCGCCCGCGCTGGTTTCAAGGTCAATGGTCATTATACCAAGAGGTGTTCGGGAATAATGTTCCGATGTATTCGAGGCAGGACGGACCGAAAACCCCGGGAATGGAAGGATGATATCAAGGGGCATGTTCCAAAGAAAGCCAAGACGCTGGGAGCGACGAAAGGAAACGAAACAAGTTGTGACGATGGCGATGGGCCTGATCACGTGTGCAAATTCAAGTTTTACGTGTACTGGGATTCTTACCACGGATGCTGGTTCATGCCCCATCAGCAATGCGGTTGTCGCGATCACTCCGGCCATGGCCGTCTGGATCCCAAGGCTATCCGATTGCTATCAAAGCACGCACTTAATGATGAGGATAAATTTGCAACCGACTCGCTCGGTAGCGGGATGGACGCGTTGTACGAGACTGCAACAAAGTTATGCGACGCGGCAGGACCCGCCGGGAGACGCAAGTTGAGAGATGCGCTGAACGGAGTCATAATGGAATGCTACGAGATGATACCGCGCGAACGATTGACCGATGAAATACTCTCGTCGACGGCACAGATTTGTCGCACAAGCGTAGCAAAACGAAAGTCCCCAGAATCCACAAATAACTGTGGAAGATGATTCAATTCACACAAGTTGGAACATCTTTTGATTGCGGTTGCTCGTCAGTCCCCCAAAAGCCGATTGATGGCGGGTCATTGAACCGATTTTCCAATGTTTTTCAGAAACGCAATGGTTTTTGGGAGCATAGGAGTCCTCAAGTTGTTACAGTACAAACCATCCTTCTGGGGATACCGTGTTCGTTTATTCGTTGGTTGGATGCGTAACGACCGTTGTGAATTGATGCATCCCCAAGTCTTATCCACCAATGGGTCTCTTGTGAAATGACCAAAGGCAAAGAGGAGTACAATATAACAAGGAATGTGATGCCGGGGGGGATGATGTGAGGGTGCATGCACCGAGATGCACTGTCTGAGAGGATTGGATTTAGCGGGCACGAGGGCACGCCCGCCGTAGGCGCGGTGTTGGTCAGACTACGTACTCCATCGTAAAACAGGAGACCGCGTAAAAAAGAAGGTTGAGTCAAAAACTGTTCCTTTTTCACCCCCTAGAATACCCCAACAATGTTCCCCCAATGTACCCCCAAAAATTAACCTGATAAAAAAGGGAGTGTGCAGTCACAACAGCAATTAGTCACTTCTGTGATTCAACCATTCCAGCAATTAGTTCTTTGGCTGGAGCAATTTACCTGCGTACATAACGTGTAAATACACAGTATGCAGTGTAATTGAGTGCACGTACGTAAATTAAGGCCCTTAGGTAATTAGTACATCCGAAGAGTCCCAGGTTGACCAAACCATACGGACATGTTCATGCACATCATGGTTGTGTGCTACTTGATGTTGATCATCTTCTTGACTCCCCGTTCCGTCAACAACCTCTGTCCTCCACCTGGCGCTTCTTCTTGGTTCTTGGCTTCTTGTGTCGTCGTCACCCCCCTGCCCCCCACCTCAGGCTGTGGTCTCAGTTGTTGCACTGATAGCATCTTGTGAGCTATTCATATGACCTGGACAATGCTGGTCCGTTTCCAACTGGCCATGAAGGTTATTAACCATGAAATTGGTGGCGTGGCGGCTTGTAATATGCAGTTAGTCAGGAGAACTCTTCACGTATGGACTGTCCCGCCCCCTTACTTCCGCACTTGCTGATGATGTGTTGGTGGTAGCGCTGATCACAACGTCTGAGCTGTCCCTGTTGTCATGTCATGATCATTCCACGTTGATTGCAACTTGTCTCTTTGATGGTCCAACGTAAAATTAAAAAGGAAGTGATGCTGGTAGTTTTGACAAAAACAACTAAATCAATTTATTAGTGTTTCGAGCAAAGTTGGATCTGATACGTTTCAATTTTGGACTGTAGAAATGAAAATTATCATGTCTCATGATAAAAAGTGGCAGTTACTGTTTCATGTGAATTCAGTAAGATATCCATGACAAGGAGCCGGTGCGGCTTACACTTACGCAAAATTTTTGGGAACAGAAAACAATGGTCTTTTCGGTTGAATGATTTTTGACGCGGTCTATTTTTTTGCACAGCACAGATGCGACTCGATATAGTCACTTTTTGGCGGCGCCGGATTGAAATGTTCTGATCCCCTCATTTTTCCCTTTCACAAAAATTTGGTTTATGTGATGTTGTAAAATTATCAACCCAGAGGAATACTTGGATTTCAGAGGCCAGTAAAGGTGACGATGTTGCCGAGGAGGATGAGATTGTCCCTGCAATCCCAATGTCAAGAGCAAAAGTGAAGAAGTTCTTTTAGGGTTGTGGTTAGTACAAAGGAGAAGGCTTTGAAGTGTGGTTGAAGGAGAACACAAAGCTAGTCCTAGTGGCATCAAAGTCTTGTTGACAGATGGAGAGACAAATGAGTGGAGCATGGAGGAGTATCAGGGGTGTGCTGATAAAGCGAGCATTCTTATTGGCAGCAAAGGCTGGCAGTTTGTGAAGATATGACGTCATACTAACAGACATAATGGAGTTTACAACGGAATGGTCCAGAAGATTCTAGCCTCTTCCGAGAATTGCAAGTGCTGCTTTGCAGAGGATATTACGGTGCACCTTCTCTACTACGGACAACTGAAACTCGAAGAAAAAAAAACCAGAGAGACGACTCAACCAGCTGGTGCCTCACAAGGGGCTGCGCAGTGCATGACAAAGACGATGACGACAGAGTCATTGATGTTGCCAGCGACAACAGTAGTAAGGTTGAGTCCCGCAAGGATAGCAAAACTGAGGAGGCCCTGGCAACGGAAAAGTGTTTCAATGGTCTGATAGGCCGGCCGATTGATGAGCTAAGGCTCCTTTCACGAAGTTGATGCAATATCCACTCAATCAGACTCAAGGTTGAACAGTTCACATTGATGTGAACAAGAAGCCAGTGGAGGTGGTGAACTGGCCTACTGATGATGATGTTAGCAGGGTAACAAACCTCTTCAAGGAGATAGATTCAGGCTATGACGAGTCCATTCAGACTTGGGGCAAGTTCGGAAAGTACCTGCCAATCTTGGAAGATTTTTGTCGTCTCACACTGTCGCTGACATATCTTTCTCATTGAGATCACAGATTGCGATAAAGAAGACTGCAGAGTGTGTAGGATGGTTGGCAATGCCGCATGTACACTATCAATGGACAACGGTCATTTCTTGAAAGATGCTATCCTAAGCCCTAAGGATCCACTCATTGCAGACAAATCAAATGCATGTCGTTTTGTATCACCAGAGAAGACTCGTGGTGAAATGGCAAAGAGGAACATGGCATTCCAGCAACTGAAAAATATCAACCTGCACTTGACAGCCACCCCTTTGAGTCAGAGCAGATCAAGAAGGACACGAAGGCCGATATCGACGCAAGTAGATTGGACCTTTTCAAAGGCAGCAAGGTGTGTGATATTGTTGAGTGTAGCGATTGTAAGAAGCCACGATGCTTCTTTAGCCAGTAAAGCCGAGCAATAGGAGATACGACCTATCAAGGGAAGAGCATCCAAAACACTGCTGGGGGGAACTAAATGCATTCAAGGAGGGGGTAAATTTGCAGTATGGCTTGTCCAGTTGAGAGCTTTGATACAAGATGTTCAGTACGGTACAATCAGTTTGTTGTATCTCAGTACTTTACTACCCCTTCAATCCGAAGGATGTGGGCAGGGGTGGGCAAAAGGTAAATGAGGTTATATGCTGCTTTTTCTGCAGCGATGAGGATGTTGTGAGCACGGATGAGACAATGGGAAAGCTGGAAATGAATGGGAAGACACGCCCTTTGCCTCTCTATAAGCACTGTCTTGCCAAAAAGATTACCACCCCAAGGGCTCATATGCTGCGACAAATTTCTTCGTGAAGACTAAGCAGAAGAGGGATATACGGAATTGGAAGCACGATGAATAGGCCGAGAAGGGATATTGCAGGGGGAATGGTTCAAGAATAGCAAAAGCAAGAAGTAGACTTCTATTGAGATTAGATATTGATATTGTACAGGGAGCACGGGAGGCAAACTGGAGATAATCAACATAAAGTGACAAGACTTATCAATCAAATTATCTACATGGTATGTCACTGTCGCCGTGGCTGGGGATGTCGTTGTTTCCCGTACAACTGCCGTTTCTGTTACATGGACATGAGGAGCTGAAACAGGGGGGGGGAGGGGGGTGAGCATTGTAATCCAGAAAATTAAGTTGGCATGCTCATGGGTTATGAGGCTAATTTTTTGGTTCTATTAAGTGAATTAAGTGCTTCTTGTGGTATTAAACATTTTTCAGGCCCAAATCCCAAGCATGAGTTGTGCCGTAGGCCAAAAGAACGAGTTGCAGATGCTGGTGCGACTGCCATGCTGCGTAAGTTTCATTTACCTGGTGGGTCTTGCCCCTTCTACTCTTCCACATAGCTTCCTCTGCCCCCATTATCAGCCATTTCTCCAACGTGCATCTTTGTTTGTCCACTCTCTTACCCCTCTCTGTGCACTGTCCCGGTCAGGTGAAAGATTTTAGTGGGAGTGGCTACCATATGATCACCTGCAGGATTGAGTCGGCTAAGAGTCTCTATCTCTCTTCCGCCACACTGTGATGTGTGGGCCAAGCACTAGGGCTGAAAGCGCCAGAGGACTTATGTCTGACATCCTCGCAGATCTCAGCTAAATCACATTCCGGTATTGATTATATGAGGTGTTTAAATTACCTCTGTCTTACCTCTCTTGGTACATTGTACTTAGGCACCATTTTATCTACTTGCGGCTATCACAGCGTGTTGGGAAGAGAGACTCTGCTGGAAAAGCCGCGCCTTTTAGTCTCCAATGGCCTAGTGTCCATGAGATGTGGGTCATCAATTGCGACATGTTGCAGTATGATAGAGCTCTTCCCCTGACTCTGCTGGCAACTTCATGGGCTTGTATATGCAATAAGCATCAAAGCACAAACAGAAGCACTCCCAAAATATCTTTGCTGTTAGTTAAATTTGTTTCTTCTATGGAATTTCAAATTATCTGGCCTTCCCAGCATGCACTGGGTTCAAGGGCTTGGTGCTTGATGTATTATTTCGTGGCTGTGGGATGGCCAGGTCATAAAATCCATGAGTACGAACTTCTGTTCAATAAGTTTGTTCCCATTCCTAATGCTCGAAGTTGAAGTCATCATCATTTGGCGATGTGGCGAGATTTTCATTGGACGTTGCCGTGTATTAGTTATGAAATAGAAGCTAATTAAGTAGACAGGGACCAATCTTATCTTCGTTTGATCCCCCTTCTGCGAATATTGTGTATGGTAGAACACTAGAAGCGGTCGTTCATCAAGGTCACAAGCTTGTCGCGCAAACGCTCCTTCTCTCTACCAGGGAGCAGAGAGTACTTCTGAAACTCGAGATTTTGCTCATCTCCGGACATGTGGTGATTCCACCGATAAATGTTGTCCATGCACTCGTTCCACGTGTCGGCAGCGAGCCAATGAGGAGGAGGCTGATTGGTGCAACTTTTCACCTCGCATGTCCTGATTGGAGCGCTCTGGGTATTCTGTGCAGATTCCATGGAAGCGGAGGGGCAGGTTAAGACTGGTGCCCTCTTCAATCCAGCACAGTTGCTCCTAGGCTCTTTCAGAGTAGATGTATCATCATCGTTGGGCTCCAAGCTGACTCTAGCCGCGGACTTTGAGCGAGCTTCAATGTTAAGTAAGCTTGGGCTTACACGGGCCACCTCTTCGTCAGCAGTTACTACAGAACTCTTCTCTTCAACAAGATGTGACAATACACTTGCATCGTCTTCTGAACTCTTCGACATCATCTCGGATGCCTTGGACTTCCCTTTCAAGTCAGTGTCAGAGCGATCCCTGCTTGGCTCTCCTTGACCATCTTGGGCATTATCCCAGCTGGAAAAATTGAGAGCCATGATTGCTTTGGCCGCTCCGAAGTCAAGGCCCGAGGTCATTCGAACGGAGGCTGGCGACATCAGTCCCTTTAGCCTCAGATCGCGTAGGGTATGATGCACCTCGGCGTCATCAGATCCTTCCGGGGTTATCGATGCCGCCGACTTGCGTTGCAAGTCAAGAAGCTCGTGCTCCGTCTCGAGCCATTTCTTTCGATGGGCGTCGCGGCTTTCGTACACGTCCGCGAGCGACATGACCTCGGACGCGTTCTTCGTCGGGACGAGGCTCGCGATGGCGTCCCAATTGCCCCATCCGTGGAGGATGCAACCGTCCTCGAACTGGCTCTTCTCGGCGTCCGACCACGAACACAAATCGGGGATCCCCGCGGCGCCGTTCCCTCGCCCGGGCGCGGACGACTTCGGGTTCCCGCTCGTGGATTCCTTCTTGATCCGCTGAGCTATCCCGCGCCACTCGCTCGTCGACTCCCTCTTGATCCTTTTAACGCCGGAAGTTTTGGCAGTGCGCGCTCTCGGGCCAGTCGGAGCTCTCGGTTTCAGGCCGTGCTCCCGGAGGTACGCGCGGTGCTTCTCGACGAGCCGCGCCTTGTCGCCCGGCCGGTGCTTGAAGAACTTCTGCGCGTGCGATTTCACCTGCACGGCCGTCCTCGTGGGAATGCATTGCTCCGCGTCGATCCAATTCCCCCACCCGTGCAGTACGACGGCTTCCTCGAACTGAGCCTGCTCCGTCGGAGACCACCCGCCTTTCCCAGGAACGACGTTTTTGGCCTCGGACTTGGCCTCGGACTTGATCACAGTCTTGGCCTCAGATTTCTTCGCCGGCGACACGATCTTAGCAGCTACCGAAGCGCGCTTCTTGGGTGCAGGCGGTTTCGATGGCTTGGACTTTTTCTTGACGATTGGCTTGGAAGGCTTGGCATTGGCACTTTTCGCGGGCGAGCCTGGGGTGCACGTCTCGGGGACCGGCGCCGCTTTCTCAATGTTGGCCGCAGCAGGGCTCTTCGATAGTTTCGCAGCCGTGGGGCCCTTCGATGGCTTCGCGGCCGTGGGACTCTTCGACGGTTTCGCCTCAGACGATGCAGAAGGCGTGGATCTCTTCTTGGATTTCGATTCGGCCGCAGTGGGGCTGGCTGGCGCCTTGCTGCCTGCCTCCGGCGATGGCTTCCTCTTCTTCGCCCCCGACTTCGCCTTGGACGCTTTGACGACCGACGCACCGCTCTTTTTCTTCGGCTCTTTGGCCGCCTTGACGGCCGATGCTCCATTCTTATTCGTCTGCTCTTTGGATGCTTTGGTAGTCGCTGGTCCATAATTCCCCATAGATGATTCCTCCTGCTTCACAATGGCAATAAGCCTTTGATTGTATTCCAGCTCGAGCTTCTTCTTGATGTCCGGGTGATGTTTCCCAAACTAGCGGCGACAAAGATAAAGATGAAGTTAGCGATACGAGATGTGAGCCAACAGCCCGGACCAATGCAATGCTGCGAGAGCGCGGCAATAATGGCAGCCACGGCACGCGCTCACCTTCTGGGCGTGCGACTTTATCTGACTCCTCGTCCGGGTCGGTATGCACCACGCCTCGAGGGCGCGCCAGTTCCCCCACCCGTGGAGCAAACACCCCGCTTCGAACTGCTCGTGCTCGTCGCGCGTCCAGGGACCGTTGCACGTGCCCTCGGCGGGGCCCTCTCCCTTCGGTTTCTTCGGAGCGGGAGGCTGGGCGACGCGAGAGGCCGACGCGACGAGGGGCGGTCGAGGCGGCACGGCCTCGACTTCGGCCTTGGGCGCGGCTGTCTGCCGCGACGAGCTCGTCGTCGCGGAGCCGCTTTTGTTCGGCCTGGCAGAATTGGTGGGTGTCATTTTCACGTCGTCGTCGTCGCGGTATCGCGCGGGTTTCGCCGCGGATCGGGCGCGCACCCGCGAGTGTATCCCCCTGGGAATATTCCGGAGGAAAGAGAGAAGAGGATGGCGACGTGAGGGGAGGCTGCAGAGCGGGGTAGGGGGTGGGGGGTGGGGGGGGGGGGGGGCGGCAAGTCGTGCCGATCGGACAAGNGGGGGGGGGGGGGCGGGGGGGGGGGGGGGGGGGGGGGGGGGGGGGGGGGGGGGGGGGGGGGGGGGGGGGACGGCAAGTCGTGCCGATCGGACAAGAGCGACTCACCCACGATCGTCGTTATCTTTCGCTTTCGCGACTGGGACTGGGCCCGACGGGGGCGCCAATGCGCGCTGGTCGTGGACGTGGACCCCCTCGCCCGAGGGGGGCCCGCTCGGGGCTGCTTCCGGGACGGGCGTTGCCATTGTCCCTCAGTCGTCGAGTTGTCCCCCTTCGGGTGGCGATCGCGTCCAGTGGCAATGGGCGATTCACGTCGAATTCCACCGCCCGCGCGCGGGATCCGGCTCCGGTTTATTGCTCACACACAATAGGATTCCGGCGCCTGGGTCGCGACAATTGGAACGGAGTGCTTTTCGCGCGAGGCGAGCGGCGGCGCCAGCCCTCAGCGGCCGATGGATGCCTTCTTTTGGGTGCTGTCCGGGCCGGGGGGGAAGAGCGCGCTGCGGAGCGGCAGAGCGGTGGATTTAGGTTTAGGTGGATTGTGGGAACAGGCAGGGAGCGAGAGTATCCATCATTGCCGCGGGTTGCCGCGCCGCCATTGCTTTTTGGCTTTGGGCCAACCTGGTTGTTCCATGTGAAGAAGATAGAACTATGTAAATATATGTATCTTTTTTAAGGATCAATAGTGATTCGATTATTAACAATAAATTAAATTGAAAATTGATTAATATTTTACGTTTAAAAAACAATCGCGATAAAAAAAGTCTTCCAATAGCTCTTTGAGGTATCGCTTTGAACGTTTTTGTGGGCATTTTTGGTGACTGGCGTTTGCGGGCGACGTCGGCCTTCGCCTTCGTTGTTTGTCCTCTGGTTGTGGTCGTGGGGGGCGGGGGCATTCGTTGCGTGCGTGGGCGCGGGCGACAAAATAATGCGACAGACAATGATTCGGGCGGGCGCGCGTGAACATTGGACGGTGCAGTTGCCTCTCGAGCTTCGTCATTCAATACGAGCTCTGACATTTTTGAGATTTTGGGACCCGCAAAAATGCCGAAAAGAGGGTAGGGAGAGGTCTAACAAAGGGCTAACAGAGCAAAGTTCCAACAGTGATAAGGGATGTCAATGATATTAGATTGCTAATTTTAGCAGTTGATCTTTGGTGTTGACTTTAACTAAAATTAATTTATCAAAATACGTGAAATCCAAAAGGCACTGTTGCCCACTGCTCCTTTCATTTGACTTCTTCTAGTGCTCTGGGCTGTACCTATTTGGTCATTATGATTCTCTGACTTCCATACACCTTCTCGATTGGTCATTTTAGGTTGATGACATATTGAACACCAACACAGTATCACTACATCAATTTTGACCTATAGTGTGTTTCCTATTGGACGTCAAAATTGCTTAATGTCAAAGTTATTGTAAATGGGGTACTGTATAATATACTGAGTCCTACGTACACTTTATTCCCGTCAAAAATATTGTATCATCTAAAGGAGGTTAAAGTTGCTATAATGTCAAAGTTACTGTAAGTCAAAGTTGCTATAGTGTGACTGTGCCAACAAAAATGTCTTTCTTGAACTCTCATTACCACATCGACATCGAATTTTGTCCCAACATAACATCTCTAACTCCAACCTTATCCATGTCATTAGAGTGGATCAAAGTATGGAATGACAGCCAACTTTTGATCTGGTTCAAGATATTTAGTAAATTTTTAGAGTCTAATACCATATGACCCATAAGACGCGATGAAAGATTAAAACTAGCTAGTCTTTGGAACATCTGATGTCGGGAGTCAGAAAACAAGATAGGACATTCCCTCCCTCGCATATAATATGAATTCCCGTATAAGCTTGCAGCTGTTGCATTTGAAGTCGGCAATTCTCATATAAGCTTGCAGTTGCTGTGTTTGAAGTTGGCGCATATGGATCAGGGTGAGTCGTGTTGGTCGGTGGTTCGGTGCATGTGTTTCGGGCCAGTCTACAAAATGTATGTCAAATTACACAGGAATGAGAGAGAGAGAGAGAGAGAGAGAGATAGAGAGAGAGAGGCTCTAGCTAACCTCATAAATTCTATTTTGAGATTATCACATCATCTATTGTTTTACTTTGGCTGCATCCAGCATAAGGTAGCATGAAAATTTTTATCAGACCCAAACACCAACAGCGCTACGATGCTAATGATGACTTGACTGTTGCCCTACGAGCCATGCCCTACGTGGCACCATATCCTACGCGGCACCGTCCTAGAACAACATTAAACTTCTCCCAGCGCCGCGGCCACACGAAGACAAGTTTGTTGTTTTTTCGGCTGGGGCAACTTGGTTCTTGTGCTCCGACGGAGCTATTGGCTCACTGATTGAAGTAGATCACACCTACGCGTACCTACATTAAAATAGTGCCTGAAATAAGAGCCATGCGAACCGTTATAAAGCGCTTATCACTTGCACTAGTTTACCCGCAGACCTTGCTTTGGCCGTAGGTTGCATCACATGAAGATGTGGCAACGCTTCTCTCCCGCAGCTTGTCTAACCAATAACAGAGCCACCAAATAAATTCCCGTGCTATACGATTTATTACCATGGCATGGTACCAACCCATTCTCTCCATTAGCTCACTGGGGGTCGGCAAAGGGCAACTTGTAGGCTGTCCCCTTAGCTTGACATCAAAGGAGCCGGTCTTCCTGCAGCCACCAAAGGCCCAAAGGGTGAGTGTTGCCTGGAAATGTCCATCAGTAAATCGTTTCCAGACACTAAATACGGTATTTTCAGACACCAAATTTGGTTATCCGGTGTATGTAAATTCAGACAGGTAAGCTAGCAGAGACATTTTTTTCTAGCTGGGATTTCAGGGAAACTCTGTCCACGTGTAGGAAATAATACAATTATCTACTCGCCACTGATTTCGTTCGTCTTTTCAGATTTTTTTTGCGCTCCGCGTGAGTTTCAACCGTAGATAGGTACTTCTAGGTCAGAAAGAGATAGAGCCACCACCACCAACCAACCATGGCGCGTCCGCTTCCCATGACTTCGACGGCTGTTGTGGCGGCGGTAAAGGTGACATGAAAGGGCTGAGCGGGAAATTACTTCTATGGTAGGTCCGTAATAAGTTTCCCGAAGCAATTTGTGTACCGTCTGAATCCCCCTAAAGCAAAAGTTAGCACATAAAATATATCAAAATCCGCTGATAATATGTTGACGTGTGAGCCGCTGACCTTAACAGAGAAATCTGCCGACGCTGAGCAACGAATACAATCTAAACCAAATATATTTATACTTGGCAGCTCAACAGCGCCATCTAATAACTTAAAGTTACATTTCTCTAACTACTTACATAGCGTCAGTCCGACGGCATCGAAACAAGCTGATTTAGTTAGCGGCTTTTTCGGCGGCCGGAAAAACACAGAACGCGAGTCGCCACCGTCGAACCCAGAGCCAAGGAGAAGGGCTCTCAGGAGAGCCCCTGCCTGGTCGATGGCGTCCGCCATCATCTGGCAGCAAGAGATGGAAGATGCCGTCGCAGCCGCCGGTGATGTTCTGGCTGTTGATGTTATGTGTGGTCTCGCGTGTCGTCTCTCGTCACGCGTCGCGTCTTGTGCGGCGGGTGGCGGGTGGCAGGCGGTAGTACCTCCCTAGAGAGAGAAAAAACAATTCATCTCAGGAGAGAACCGACCATCAATGGCCTCCCTTTGCGAATGGAATGCATGGTCTTCCTGGGCGTCAACGTTGAAACCGATGGTTTCTAGCAATACTACACGACTTGAGGTTATGTTAGATCTTCTTACTTTTTCAATTTGGAGAGTTCTAGGGGGTGCACTTGAGTTGCAAAGGTAGGCCATCGAATCACCATACTATTTTGCTAACAGAAAAGTTTTGTGATGAAAGTGTCCGATCTACGTAGAGACCGATTCAGCTAGAAAAAAGGTCTCAATTGACACAAAAATCACCAGACAAACTTGTCAATGCAGCAAATATGTTCTGGTGGTATTTAGAGTAGCTCATGTTGATGGCAGATTTATCTGAGACTGACATGTGCACTGTTGTGCAGCAGTGATCTATGGCAAAAGGAGGAGATTCCAACATTTGAGTGGACTTTGAGACTGTGGTTTTCTTGGAACCAGACAGAAGGAGGGCAACTAAATCCTTTGAATTTGGTGATGGTCCTTTTTGGTTCAGTCTGTCCTGGTTTTGTTTGCAACCCAAACTCAGAGTGGCTGACAGAGTGACAGAATTGGTCTGTTGGAAGCATACTTATGCCTCAGTACTTCCAATTTAGTGCGCCGGCCGTGGTATCTTCTCTCGAAATTTTTGAATGACTGAGAGTATAATGATATGTCAAGGTCTCAAAAATATACTACCGTATGTTTGTCTTGCTTCGAAGTGAATTTTTTAACGCGCCCAAAGGTTCCCAAGTAGCATATCGCTG
>JALLPA010001079.1:0-11927 GCA_036939895.1 Thalassiosira exigua
CTAGTCTACGAGCGTCCGTGACCTAGATCAGATGACCTGGGATGGGAACACATCTACGGTAAAAAAACAATTCATCTGAGGAGTTCCAACCATTTTAATGGCTCACCTTTGCAACATCAGAGCGAGGTCCCATCTCCTATGATGGCGTTCGATGGCTTGTACAGCATCTACATCAAGTAAGGAAGCCGGACAGTCTGAATTTTTTGGCAGAGAAGAGCTTGAGGGGGCGTGCACTAGTTGCAAAAATTGTCAACATTTTCGGCTAACAAAATAGACTTAAAATCACCCCAGAATGATCTGTCCATCCTACGTAGCGTGTGTTCCAGCCAAAAACACTTCCTTAAAGGTGAATCCCTGGTCCACGGTCCTGCTTGTTCCAATGGAGGCTACAGCATCATGTGTGGCCACTCAAGCAAGCTGGGCTGTCCCCCATGTCCAATGAGGACAAGGAGGAATTTGGCCTATCCTCCTTCCTGGGAAAGTATTCACAGCGTCAGTGCTTCTATCTGGTCTCTGTGTGTGGTGATGACATGATAGACAGAGAAGAGGCACCCAACCCTAGGAGTATTGCCACTTGACAGAAGCCTCTGTTGTGGACCCCAAGATGACCCAGTTGGCAACAGAGTTGGTCCAGGCCACAGGGACACAATCATAGAGGTTGGCTAGAGTAGCTACAGTGCTTGAATGGGTCAGTGGGGCAGGATAGCATTGCTCAGGTCCTACCTCCCATACATCTTGCTAGAGGAGATGGGTGGGCGACAATGCTTCCACTATCTGAGCAGGTGTCAGGGTAGGAGGCAGGAGAGAAAAAGGCAACCCTCACGTTCATGCTCCCCCCATCTCTGAGTTCATGCAAGCAGGCTGAGTGACTGTGATGCCCCCCCCCCCCCTATGATGACTTGCCAGGTTGTTGTCTGGGCAGGCAAGACAGCTGGCGATGTCCTCCACAAGACCAGCGTCAATGTCCTCCAAGTCAACATCCTTCTCCTCAGAATCAATTGATGACCCTGTGGCTGTCAGCACATCAAGCTTGCACTTGATGGCAACAACATTGACGAGGAGACCACCCCATTCAACCTCATTATTGTTCTTGATATTCTACATAATGGGGGCGGGAGGGCAAAATCTAGTCAACTCCATCCTTTCTCCCAGCCCTGGGCTATGGCTGGTGGGTTGATGCAATAAAATGCCCTCCCTTATGTTGCCCCCTGGTCTAATGCCCAGATGGGTGGAGCAGCAAGAATGGTGGACAGGCCACCATATATGCCCCTCCTCGGGTACCACTAGAGGGAGGGGGAGAGTGGTCACATGGCCCACAGTGACCAATGGCATAGCCCTCTCAAGTTTCCAATATTTTCAGCAACAAAATCAAAGAGGTTGATGAAGGAGTTGTCATTGTTGTCGTCTCATCACACCTCCTCCCTCCAATGTGGTTTCTGGTATTGTCAAAGACCTTGGAACTTGCCCCCCTCTGGGCTTTCAGGTCAATTGTTCTTCCGGATATAGTGGGGAGGATCATTGAAAGAAAATCCCCCTGCGTTGTGATCCCTTCCCGTTGATTGGTAAGCATGGCAGAGAGGAGAGTCATCCCACTGGTCACACAGGGGTGGTCTCATCTGCAGGCAGTGGGAATGTTCCTGCTTTTGCTGGTCGTTGAGAGGGCACCCAAGCAGTAACAACAGCAGTGTGGAGTTGTTGCTTTGACATGGGCATTGTCCGATTGCATCCAGGCAAAAGGTTGGGTCAATGGTCAGGGGAAGATCAGCAATGTCCACACACAATTTTTCCAACAAAGCCCCACAAAATCCTGCAAGGTGGAAAGGGATTGTCCTCCTTGGGAATCAAAGAAAGTTCAGGATTCACTAAACAAGAAATAACGGCAGCTACTTACATGGTGAGTGAGCTTCCCCTTCTTGATCAAGCAGAGTGACTTGAAATCTAGGTGGGAGAAAGCATGTTTAAAATTCCGTGCTAGACAACAAAAGTCGTCAGCAGATGCATGGACAGGAACGGTCTGGCCAGAAAACTGTGAGCAGGATGTCATTTGTCCTGGAAAGAGCAGCTCTGGCAGCGACGTCAGTTGCCGCCGCATCAGAGCAAAAATTGGGCGATGACACGCACTGCCTACCTGTCCTACTAACTAAGGGTGAACAAGGCCAATGAGACTGTGATTTATGTAGGTACCTTATCTATTGTATGATATTGTCATTCCTTTGCAAGCACCAGCCCAGAGGCCTTTTCCAACCTCCTTTTGCTGCTATCCATGGAGACACAACTTTATCAAACAGGGTATTTATGGAATTGGAGAATTACTCGGCCGCCACCCGTCAGACGGTTGACGTTTTTTGGCCATGAACTGGAAAGGTAGTGAAGAAGCTCCGTTCAAAAAACGTCAACCGTTCGGCCAATATTGGCGGAGCTACGTCGGTTCATTGGACGACGACCTCGTCTCTTCGATGTAATTGAAGATCGATTTCTTTTTTCGACGCACAAAATTGCGCGCAAAAAATATTATGTACTCGCGTATTCTACTCCAATTCATCGTCGATAAAGTTGTGAGACCTTGACTGCCCACCTCTTTCCTGTGTTCTGCAGGCTGGGTATGAGGGATGTGGGAATGAGGGAAACTCAGCAAAATGTACGGTATAGGAAGGTCTGTATTCGATATGGGAATGTCTACGTCAGGGGTAGATCTTACTAGGCTTGGACTTGGTGGAGGAGAAATAAGAGTTTGTTATTGTCGTTAGAGCAGGTTGGACGATATGGGGGGATTTTTATGGCAGGGAACTGTTATATTGTTTCTTCTCCTCCACGATACAACTTTGAAAAATAGGTCCTTAATTATTCTTAAATTTGCACATAAGAAAAGTAGAACCATTGGTGTTTTGGATTTACTCGGTACTCATTGTTTTGAATTGAGTTTTTCTAATGCTGGGTATCTGAGTTTCCTATTTTGGGTTCTGATGAGGCACCATTTTCCCACATTTGGCGATGGAAATTCAAGTTCTGCATTGAGTTAGTCTTCCATACTTCCACTTGAACTCACTGAACTTAGATCATTCATTATGGCAGTATAATTTTTCCTGTAACCTTTGTCTAAGATAGCAATATCAACATAATCATAGTGTATGAGAACCATAGGTACAATCATGTCTCATCACAACAGGCCAATTGGCTTGGAATGGTGTTTCTGCAGTATTGTGACAAAAATGTTGCTCCACACAAAGCTAGCATCTAATCACAAAGCACATGCTACGAAATATTTTTGTTGTGAATTATCACAGCTTAAGGGAGTATATCAAATAATCAAGTTTGGGAGGCATCTGCCCGATGGTACCTCGTGACACTTGTTAAAAAATCAACCCATTTTTCATTCTTTGTCTTGCCCGAATGGCATCTTGAAATGTACCTCCGCCCCTTTTAGACATGAAAAGGATACGTTCGCCCAGGGAAACCAAAACCATATCAATGAGAAGCAGCAACGTACTATCTGGCACTTGTATCCTGGACAGTAAAATCGGAAGACTTGCGTTTCCAATTAAGAAATCGCTCGTGTCAAACGTTGGGATGTCGCTGTTTCTCAATTCCTGCTTGTAACACTGTACTGCCTTTGGAAAATTGCTCGCTAGAAACACCGTGGGGACACCTTTCCATGCGTTCTCTTCCATTGCGCCGAGGTGCTCATTTCGTATCATATCCAAAACTACCGTTTTATTTTCCGATTTGCAAATGAACTTGCGGGAGTCTTTGTATCTTAGGTGCACACCCATGTACTTTGAGGGCATTCGATATCTGACCGCCCGCAATGCTGCCGAGAGCATGGAAGATGGTGGGAAGTCAAAAACTTGTTGGAGAAAGGCATTTGTCTTGGAGTTGGCATCTCGAATGAAAAATGCAGAGGGTGTGATGGCAATGGTATTTTTGGAAAACATAGATTGAAAATGATCGACTATTTCCGAGTAGGTCCTTGTATGGTTCAATGTACATTTGCCCTCAAAATAGATCAGTGGGGGTATATTTGTGTGATTTCGACGAAAGTACCACGAAGTCAACATTGGCTCCTTTTCCACGAAGTCGCATAGATCAACGAGAGGCACGTTTATGGTTTGAGAAAGATTTGTCGTATCGATGACCTCGGAGAACTTCACATGCGCGTCTGGGGCACCCATGCAGTTTTCGACATCCAGTTTTGCCCTCCGAATGAATTCTTTGCTGTTTCTGTAAGGCAAGCAACCACCCCCGCACCGCGAGAGTTCTTACCGGTGTGGGGCAGGATGGAAGGCAGGATGAGCGTGCGGTTGGTAGAGTATGCAAGTCCCGCGGCGCGTGCCAACCCAATCAATTGATTCCCGAATCTGCTGTGACTGTAATAGTACAGATATTGTCGACCATGTTCGCCAGAACTGCCACTAGAGTAGAATCGTCGAGGCACCATGATGGTCCCGAACCCAAAGCTAGCACCAGAGTCGTCCAAAGAAAGAGGAGTGAGAGGCAGCACAACAAACGTCTATGGTTGACGTTGCAGAAGGTCTTGATATGGGCTGGGGTGCCCCCATCATGGCCGCCGCCGCCAGGTGCCAAGGTCACCATCGTGCCCATTGCGATCGGCATTTGCTGCCACCGTCGTCACTCAGATCAAATCCCCTACCGGGAATGGTGGTTCCCGCGCCCCTCGCTACTCTGTTGTCATCGGGCTTGCATAAATCTCCATAGGGTGGAAACAACCCCTCACGTCTGTCACTCTGTTGCGCTGTTGCTGTTGGGGAGCTACGAACGCAGTCCAAGAAGGGACACCCAAAGCGGGACGAGCAGGGGCATTTCCCTTGCCGACAGTAGGCCCGGTCGGCTTGTCCAGCCAGTGGCCTTCTTCACCCGGCCCTCTCCCCTCTCACAAGAGAGCCTAGAGAGAGCTCTGGCCGCTTGCTGACCGACACCCACAGGAAGAGAAGGAAGAGAAGTATCCGCCCTAGGGCAGGAATAACCTGCCCTCGATGCGGCCTTACTAATGGTCACGTGGTTACATCAGATTGAAATAACGAAAAAAATTGTTCGCTTGAACCGCAATTAAAGTGGGTAACCTTAAATATCATATTTTTGTTGTGAAATAGGTATGTCTAAGTTGTATCCTGTGGCAGTATTGACGCGCAGGTTATTTTCCTGCCCGGGGGACGAATATATACATGACCGACCTCGAAAATACACCCTAGTTA
Source organism: Thalassiosira exigua (assembly GCA_036939895.1). NCBI lineage: Eukaryota > Bacillariophyta > Thalassiosirophyceae > Thalassiosirales > Thalassiosiraceae > Thalassiosira > Thalassiosira exigua. The sequence goes on from JALLPA010001079.1 coordinate 5,211, forward strand.
GATTAGTTCCTCCTCGTGAAAATAGCATACATCCAGTAATACAACTTGTGGTCCTTGGTTGAAACATTTGGTGCCAGACGTTGATCACACACGAAGCCGAAAATTCCGTTGCATGTCGGCTGGGGGCTCACCGAACTGTAACGACAAAAACTGTAAACTGGCATTGCATGTCGGCCGGGGGCTCATTGTGCTGTATTGCATGAATAAGGTTATGAGCTCAATATTGACTGTGTCCTGGTTCATCAGAATGCGGTGAGTTTCATCATCGTTTACGTCGGTCGGAGGTCGGCTATTTTATCCATTTGATGTTGTTCATAAAGGTGCTCTGAACTAGCAGGAATGGGAGGGAAAATCCTTTTCATCATTTGATGTCATTCATAGGTGTGTTCTGCACTAGCGTATATAACGACACATCGCTGAAATAGATAGGACAGATTATATAAAATTTGGATACATCAATGTTCTACCTAATCAACGAGGGGTTGTACCTGTTGGACGGAGAGGGTCCCTTCGACTACGCTTGCATTGCACGGCCCTGTTACTAGTGTCCTTGCCGTCATCCCGTTGAGCAGACCTACTTACAAACCTTCTTTCTCCCAGCATTTCTCTTAGGGCTTGCTTTCTTGTTGGGTGAGGCATGATACTTTTTAGTGCTCTCAGCTTTGCGCTTACGACAGGCTGTTGATACAGTCTTGGCTTGGTTGGAGCCAGCATCAACTGCAGCAACGGCGCCTGTATTGCTGGCTGTGTTCTTCGAGTTGTCAGTTGTGTTGTCCTGCCTTTTATTAGAAATGCAATATTTTTCCGGCGGAGCATTGTTTTGGTTGCCTTCACCAGCAATGAGAGTTTTGGTTCGTTCGGCTTCAGCATCAACTTCGGCAACAGCACCTGTATTGACGTTGTTGCTCTTTGGTTTGCCAGTTTGGTCGGCCTGGTTTTGATCAGAAATACCAATTTTCTCTGATGGCGTATTTTCTTTGCTGGATTCACTAGCAATGGCATCTCTGCCGTCCCCGACGTTGCTTTTTGCTTCGTCCGTTTTAGCACTTGCATTGGATTCGTTGGCGACGCTGTTAATTTCGTCGGTTTTATCCCCTTGTCCAGGTGCAGAGATAGCACCGCCGGACAGGTTCACAGTGTCACCGAGGGTTGCACACTCGCCAATGTCAGGGTTCAGTCCTTTACGCACATTTGGCGCAATTACCTGCATCCACCATTCGGAACATCCTTGCTTTTCCATTTGAAAGGGATGTTTTTTACAGGGTGGGATCAAAGTTTTGTCCCACTCACAGTCAGCAATCAAATCAAGTTTCACATTCCAAATTTCTTTCACCACCTTTTCATTAGTTGAGCAGTCAAGATCTTCCTCTTTCAGTTTGTAGATCCAGAAATTCGTGAGTCTTAGCCACATTATCCTCCCTAGGTTGAGACTGCTGAACCTACTGTGGTTCGATTGACAGCTTTGTGGCGTTTGATGCGCAGTCCCGCCTGCAGAGTGGGCGCGGATGCGGAGTCGTGACACGAGTCACGGATCCGAGGTGCTCGTCGAAGATCGGCCGACTGATCCGAGGAGCTCGTCGAAGATCAGCCGCGGAGGCAGCAACAATCGCGACACGCGGAGCCATTTTAGTTGCGACCAGCAGCTCATACATTTATCTTTTCATCCAAATGCTTCTTTTACGAGCAGCGTTGCTCTGTTCAGCACTTGAAATGGCGGTGGCTCCGCCAAGAACTCTTCAAACATGCCCATCATGAAAATCTCATTTAGAATCAAATCTGGATCTGATGTGATATCCAACATTGTCTCTTTTAGTGCATCAAAAACCCTACCCATTGATACCAGGCCCCAGATACACCCCTTTAATTCTGGAGTCTTTCTAGCAAGCCATCGAATGGACAGGCAGTATTGTAAAGGTAAAAAATCAAAAGAATCGTGACACAAAAAACAATCTGCTTCTTGTGCCTTCTTCGCCTTTATCACACTGGCCAATTTGTCTTCCAGTTCTTTGCTGCCTTCTCTCAATTTGTATATCTTTGCAAGCCACTTATCTGCGAGTTCACGTGCATTATTTGGATATATGAGCTTCCTTCCACTTTGATTCTGCGGTAGCAACCTTGTCTTCGGCAGCAGTGACTTCATCTGCCATATCGAATTGTAGATTGTAAAGATTTGTAATGAACTCTCTCGATTGTCCCTCATGTACTCGAGCTTTATCGTTTTGTCTTTGAATACAAAGCCTGTGCTTGCTCCTAAGCTCTGCCATGGTTCTAACATGGCGCTTCTTTGTGATTTTGTCTCGCAAATTATCTTTTGACTTAACTTCGAGGTCCTCATGCTTTATCTTTACTTTGTTCAACTTCTCATCTGCAATCATTCTCTGACGGGGCGAGTGTGCCCTCTCTCTCTGGATACTTTTTTGGTTAATGGCATTTTCTACAGAGAGTGCCACCACAAACAAAAACATATGACATGCAAAAAAGTACCCAAAACTTAAACATGCCTAAAAATACATTCAATATCGATCGTCCAGGTTCCCATACATGCCTCCCGGACCGCCGAGGTGGACGCTCGTCGGCGCTCCCGCCCTGCCGCCTGGTCCCCCGCCAGGATTCCCAGGATGACGCCCGGTCAGCACCTGGTGCCCACCCTGATTAAAGGCCATGGTGGGCGAGCTCTTGATGGACCACACGCTCGCGGCGCTCGACGGCACGCCTCCGCCACCCCCTCCTCCTCCGGGAGGGGGGCCGCTTCCGGGCTGATAGACCCCGTTGCAGAACAGACCCTCCTCGATGACGCCGTTGGTATATTGCATGAACCCGCGTCCGTCGGGGACGTTGTTGGAGTCGACCTCTCCGGTGTAATTGCCGGAGAAGCCGTTGACGTCCTCCCACGGCATCTCGTTCACCTCTCCCTCCGCCGGCGGCCCGCCCTTCCCCCGCGGACGCCCGCGCGACGACGAGCGCCCGGGAGGGTTCCGCGGTCCGCCTCCGCCGAGCTGAGAGCCCCCGGCGCCCGACAGCCCGCTCCGCACGCTCTGGCTGACGAAGCTCCGCAAGTCGTCCATGTCCCGCGCCCGTCGCTCCTCCCGCTCCGCCTTCGCCGCGCGGGTGTTGCCCTTCCAATCCCCCGCGAAGCCCTGCTCGGTGGCGCGGTCCATGTGCCGGTCCATGTCCTCGGAGTGCCCGTCCTCCCACAGGCCCTCGTATACCGTCCCGTTGTTGTATCGGAGCGTGCCCCGGCCGTGGGGCACGCCCTGCTCGTTGATCTCGCCGGTGTAACTCCCCGCGCGATCGTACTTGTCCGTGAAGGGCATCTTGGCCACGCGGAGGTTGCACTCGGGGCCGTTCGACTGGCGTATGAACCGCTGGGAGGAGCCGGGTTGAGATCCGCGGGACACCACCGTCTCGTTCTTGGCTCCGCCGGCCTTCTTGGAGGGGTCGCGGCCCTTGCTCTTGCCGCGAGACTTGGACGTCTTGGAGGTGCGCGTCGACTTGCTTGTGCGCGCGGACTTGGACGTCTTGTTGGACTTGTGCGACTTCCGCGATCGGACCGACCGGGCCGATTTGTCGACGTCGCCCTGGTCGTCCATGGGGATGTCGAATTCGAAGACGGGCGTGCTGTCGTCGAATCCGTTGGCAGCCTCCGGCCGACCGCTGGCCCTCCGTCCCTGGCTCTTGCTGCGAGCGCGGCCTGCCTTGCCACCCTTGGACTCGTCGTTGTCGTTCCTCACCCGGCCGCGGCTGCGGCTCCTCGTTGCTTGTCGCAGGTTGGGCATCTTTGGACCCTTCTTCTCTTTCTTGCCCTTGCCCTTACGCTCCTTCTTGTCCTTCATCTTCTTCCGCGCCCGCCTCACCCGCTTCATCTCCTCGTGACAGCACTCCGGACAATTCGCCACGATCACCTGCCACCCGCCCAGCAGCTTCTTCTTCCTCAACCGCACTCTCGGATGCCGGACGCAATACCCCTTCCGATCGAACATGCTCGTCAGGATCTCCTCCGCGTCGGCCCGTGCCTCGCTCCCCAAGCTGCTCCGTCCGCTCTTCCCGCTCCGGCCGCTCTTCTCGCTGACGCCCGTGAACACCGTCGGGGTGTCGTCCGCCGCGGCTCGATTGGGCGTGGCCGGTCGGGAGCCGCGGCAGGAATCGTCTTCCATCTGAGGAGGCGTGGCGGGGGGCATGTTGCGCTTGGACGACGCCGTCCGCAGCAGGTTGCCGCGGGAGGACTTGCCCGAGTGCGACGACAGGGGACCGGTCTCGGGGGTGGAGGAGGTGGAATAGGAGTACGACGAGACGACCGTGGCCTTGCCGGAGGCCGCTTTCTTCTTCTTCGACTTCTTCGCGCCGCCGCTCTTCGCCGATCGCTGACTTTGAGACTTCCCCCCGCGAGAGAGCGACCGGCGCGGCGTTCCCTCGCTCGGCTCGTCGCCGTCGCGGCCCGACCTAGTCCGGCTCTTGCTCCGCGCCTCGCCCCGCTTGCACGACGGATCCCGCGGGACCCGGCTTTGCCGCTCGGACCGCTCCGGCCCTCGGCTCTGGCTCCTCCCCGGCCCCCGCTCTGGCCCCCGGCTGCGGCTCCTCCCCGACCGCCCCCGCGACGCCGACGGCGCCGCGCTCATCCGATCCGCCTGGCTCTGCCTCCGCTGCGACTTCATCTCCTTCTCGAACGATTCCATCCCCGCCTTCGCGTCGTCGGGTTCGTCGCGGCGTCGCGTCATGTCGGACGCGCCGCCGAGGCATCCCAGCTTCTTTTCGGGTCGGCCGACGGAGCGCGAGCGCGAGGCGACCGACTTGGAGTCGGAGGGGCCGGGCGTCCGGGGTCGGGGTTGCGGCCGGTCGTCGTCGGGAGGGCCGCGGGTTCGGGGCCCCGAGGGCCTCCGCTGTTGGTGTCGTTGTTGCTGTTGTTGCTGCTGCCATTGATGTTGATTATCCCTCGGGTCATCCCTTCGATTTTCAAATTCCCTCGTCCGAGGAGGGTGCACGCTGGGCGCCGCGGTGGGGTCGTCCCCCCTCCTCCGCGGCGCGGGGCCGTCGCCCTGGCGCGAGAATTCGTCCTCCTGCCTCCTCCGAGGCCGGTCGTCGAACCCGGCGTTGAGATTCTGGGAGCTGGACACCGGCTCCGGCGGCCTGCCGTCGTTCTCGTCGTCGTCTTCTTCCTCGCCTCGGCCGTAGCCTCCGCGGCGGCTCCCGGCCACGGTGCCCGCGTCCCTCCGCGGCCTACTGAATTTCGCCGGCCCGCCGTAAGCGGACCGCTCGTCGAACGCCCCGCCCCCCTCCTTGTATTCCGCCGACGAGGCCTCTCGGCGCCATATGCAGCTGAAGTCGTCGGCGGGTCCTCCGTCTCCTCCTCCTCCTCCTCCTCCTCCTCCTCCTCCTCCATTGTCGTCGCCTCCGTCGCCGTCCTCTCGCACCCCCCTCAGCAGCGCCCTCGACTTCCGCGCCTCCGCGCACCAATCCCGGCTGGCCCACGTCTGCTGATCCTTGTCGTGGCTCACGATGTCCAGCTCGAGCGGTCCCTTCTTCTCGGCGGCGCGGCCGTTGCGGCTGGCCAGATGTTGCTGGAGGGACTTGCGCCGCCCTCCCCGCTCTCGCGCGGCTCCGGCGCCGTCCCCTCGTCCGCCGCGGTCGATCCGCACTCCGCCGTCGGGGCCGTCGAGTCGCGCGATCCCTCCCCGACCGACCGCGCCGACGCCGGGACCGACGGACTTGCTCCCCGAATGGCCCGGACCGACCGACGCCGACCCCTTGATACCTCCACCCCCGCCGGTCGTCGCGGGGCTGCTCTTCGTCTCCACGAAGCTCCCCCGCCCGCGGCTTCGGCCGTTGCTTCGACTCCGGCCGCCGTCGCCCTGGCTCCGCTGCCGGAGGTCGTCCGCGGGAGATCCGCGGCGGCCGAACGCCGAGCGGAGGGAGGCGACGTCCGACGAGGAGGGACCGCCTCCTCCCCCTCCGCCGCCTCGTCCTCCTCCGCCTAAGTCCGCGCTCCGTCGTCGGAAGGAGGAGCGGTCGGAGGAGGGCTCCATGGTCGAAAAAAAATGTTCCGACGGCGCGGCCAGGGCAGAGGAAGAGAGGAGAGAGGAGCCTTGCTCCGTCATCGTCAGGGTCGCGGTTCGCGGTGGGGCTAGCAAGTGGCAAGGGTGTACCACTAAAATTGGTTTTAGAAATTTAATTGTGTACGATATGTATGGTACACCACAACACTTGCAATTAAAACCCTCTTTTATTTGAAGTGTAAAATTCACGTTGGGATTAAACTTTGATGACACATTATCAATCAATGTAACTCCTTCAGAAGTAGTTCAACGGGCGCGGGACACGTCTCAAAAACGTCTCTCCTTGATCGTTCAATGGCCCAGTCAATCACAAGAGACAGTCATCGCTCGTGGGGGCTGATATCTTGAGCGAGACGGCCGCCGCGGGGAGTTTTTGTGAGTATTTGTGAGGGCCGATCTGTTGCGGTTTATGGGACATACCTATCTTTTTTACATTGCCCCTTCTCGAAGCGTGAGCTTCGCGGTGGCTCCACAGGGAACAACTTCTTGTTAGTTGCTGCTCCACTGGTACGATACCATATTTGCTTTGCTTCGAAGCGAATTTTTTTCAACGCCGCCGAAGGTAGGTACTGTCTGTTTGCTATGAAATACGCACACCTTAAATGGGCGCGCATAGCTCCGCTTCTACCGGGAATTTTTTACCCGTTCCTTTTGCCAGCACTAGCCC
>JALLPA010001080.1:0-11933 GCA_036939895.1 Thalassiosira exigua
CAAACATTTGGTTTACTGCAGAGTCAACAAATTATTGCATTTTGGTCTTGAATGGGTTCATCTTGGATATTTCAGACCAAATCAGTCTTAGGTGGGTTCCTGATGTTGTGGAGGCCGGAGGGCCGGGTGACCTTCCCCCTTTTTGTAGTCTCCTCCGGAGGCTGCTGTCGCAAACTCGTTCCCGCCGGAGATGGTTGTCGCGGGGTTGGCTCCACCAGCGGAGTCGATCCCGTTGGAGGTGTCCGTCACGGGGCTGATGATGCAGGGACGTGAATGACGGCTCCCTGCGCCATCAGGAATTTTTCGGCCGGACAAAAGTGATGAAACTGCTGCCTGAAAAATCAGGCAAAGCAGTCGGGGTGAGCTACCTGCACCCATCGAACCGGAGAAGTCCGAGGCACCTAGCGCATAGCCAACTGCGCTGCCACACCACTGAGGTTGACCTACTTGGTGGCCGCTAGCGCTTGCACCATGTCGACACTGGTGCGGCGTGAAGACGCCACCACCAAGCGCCGGATCAGCGCGAGGAAGCGTTGCCGAGATGCCACGGCATGAGGGTTACGATGCTGAGGCGATAAATAATGAAGGGCCTATGGTGAGGAAGAAAGCTGTGTTTCCTTACATCCCAGGTAGTCGTTGCAAAGGGCAGCAACCATGTCAGACCAGGAGGAGAAGAGAAAAAGTGGCTACGTACGGTACCTTAGGGGTACTCCAGATCTCACACTCTCTGACCTCTGTGACATGATGTGTGTGTGTTAGCTGAGGCTTTGGGCGGGGGGGAGGCCGTTTACCGATATTCTGAGCTATCGAGCTCCGGCACGTACCCCCCCCCCCCTAGCCATTTGCTTACTAGTTATAAAAATAAACTAAATTCTCACACACTGTAAGAACCAGTCCATTACCTCCCGTCGTGCGTCCCCCCTGAAGTCAGGGATCGACTGAGGAGGTGGAACCTTCAGTTGAGGATGGGCAAGCGCCCAGAGCCTCATCGAGGTCCACCTCCTGCTCCCACCACCAGCTGTGGTGCTGGGGTGATCCCCTCATCCTCTCTCCTTCCCTGCAGGCCGCGAGGATCAGGCGCTCCGCAGATCGATTGTGTGACCGTGTGATTGTGTGTGCATGCACACGCAAATTGTGGTCTATCTCTTGCCCATCGTCCGACCTACTGGCCAAATGATCACTCGAAGCTCGCTCCATCGCTCTGCGTCTCGCGTCTTGCGTCATCCAGCCGTCTGTGCAAACGGGGTGTTGCTTTGCAAGCATGTACATCCGATCAGAATGCTTTGCTCGCCGTCAATGGGCGTCTGAGCCACGCGCTGATCAGCACATAGTATGGTAGTAACCTGTATGCGTGCGTGATCCCCTGTCCAGGTACACGCTTGTCCCTTTCCTATTCTTGGTAGAGGAAGTTGAGTGTGGGTTAGTATCTTCGTTAGCGTGATGTCATCTAGCGTGCGCGACTCGTGTGGTGCTTGTGGCACACTAACACGAGTGCGCTCCCGTGCACGTGTTCCCTTTCACTCTCCCTCCCAAAGGGGGGCTCTTTCCAGCGTTGGTTTGAGGGGTGTGTGTTTGGAACAGAGTCGTCCGGCAGCTCAACGCCAAATTACCTTTCCGTTCTAGTTTCTGGCACCGTCTCTTCAAGTTTGATGTCCTTCTGTCGATCCTATGTCTTTGTTCCCCTTTCTTTCCTCGTTCGTTCGTCCCATCTTTGCGTCCGTTTTCACCGTTTCAAACTCGTCGCACCATGAGTCCTGAAAAACACCGCTCAGGCTTTGGAACCACCATAAAAAGACAGAGGTTGCTCCCGTTTTCGTGCTTCGAAACGTTGTTCGCTTTTTGTCAGCGCCGTCTCCCCCTTTGCCACCCGGAGAGCATGGAACGTCATCGCGCTTGTCAGCGTCACAATGCGAACAAATCAAAAAGGCCCCCCGAATCCCAACCCTCTGAAATCGCGCCGATTTTGTTCAAATAAAAGACTCGTCTCATCTTTCTCAAGTGAGAGGAGCAACTTTTGCCTTGGGTTTATGCTTCCACTGACCTCCTCTCATCGAATTGGCCACCATCGTCGTCGGATTCTTCCTTGGCTTCACTTCTTCGAAAAACATAATTTCAAAATTTACCAAATTCCTATGTATTGCCCCGTAAAAACCAAATATGCAACCCAGTCCACAACATCAGGTCTCACAAATGAACCTTTTTCCCCAAAGCTAGTCACTGGTATGTATCTGCTTGGCGATGTTTTGTAGGCACCTACCTTGCTTTGTGGGTACCCAGATGGCTGGTTTGGGTTCTGGATGGTAACGAATGACAGAAATAAAAAAATCTACCCGTAGGAATAGGTACAAAATTGAACTCCCTTCAAGAAATCAACAAAAATGACGTCACGAGCTCTTACACAGTCGTTGCTCCCTGTTATTTTTGGTAATCGGCGCATCGCGCGAGTTTCGACCGTTGGCCATGTGTAACCTTTCTCTAGATACTAAGATTATCTAGGTAGGTAGGTAGGTAGAGGTACGGATCGTACCCAAACACAACCAAACCATGACACAGCCGCCTCCCATCACTATGATGGCCGCCTCGGTGGCTGTGGTGGACCCATGAAATATCTTAGCGGGGAATTGCTTCTTCAGGAGGTTTGTAGGGATATCCCCAGATTGATTTGCTATGCATTGTGTTTCGACCGAACCGCCCTAAACAAAGTTACTGCTGTAGTGAAAAGTTAACATAATCCGCGGCTTATCAGTAGATGTAGAAGCCGTCCAGCACCGAGCAACGAATCATACGTAAACTAACTCAATTAATACGTGATAGATTGACAGCGTTGTCTCTAAACTTTAATCTTTACTTTTAACTACCTGCTTACAGAGCAACGCTGCGAAGGTCGTCGAAACGAGCAGCTTCAGGAGAAGACTGTTTCTTTGGCCGATGAAGCGCACAACGCGAGTCACCGCTGCCGAACTGGCAACCAAGGAAAAGGACTCTCGGGAGAACCCTTGGTCAATGGCATCGGTTCCTATCAGGCGGTGTACGATGAAGGCCTCCGTGGCACTCGCTGCTGATGTTTTTTGTGTCATGGTGGCTTTGATCTTCTCGCATGTCGCGTCGTGTCCCCACAAGAGGTTGTGGGCGGCGAGCGGCGGCGGTACCATAGGTACAATACAAAAAAATGTTTTCATCAATTCCAATCATAAAACAAGAGCCAAGTACGTCAAGTTTGCCGTGCTTTGCAGAAAAAACGCTCGGATTTTTTTTTTCTCAGCCGCATCGTGGAGTTTGACCTTCGTTCTTTCTGGGGGGAATAGATTGGCTCTTCTAGTTGTCCCCGAAATAAGAGCGAAGGTCAAACTCTGCTGTGTGGCTGAGAAATAATTCCGCATCTAAGCAAGCTCGGTCTCAAAACTATCGATGGTGTGGATAGTAAAATCTAAATCGATAGATCACCCACCACCAAAACTATTTTTAGCAATAATAACGTATTTATAATATACCAAAACTTTCTTCGCTAAACCACGAACAATCTATTTTCTTACGACAACGTCAATATAGAGTATCTAAACAAGTACCTTTAGCTAAAAACTTCTCACCCCTCTATCACGCCTTCTCGGGGAAGTGAGAAGCTCATCCATAGCTCAAATTACTCGGCTTCGTGAGGGCTTTCCAGTGATATGCTACTCGGGTACGTTCTGGCGCGTTAAAAAATTTTCACTTCGAAGCACGACAAACACACGACACCCATGACTGACACCACCGATGCTAGTCATCTAAATGAGCAGCAGCATTGGGAAGTTTGGTTGTTAATTGATGCATGGTGTTTGATTCAATGGGAGCTAGTTAGGACAGGACCATGTGTTATCTACCATCTACTACCATTGTGGTTAGTTTTGGTCAACAAAACAAAGAGCACATCACACAAATTATGCGCAAAACGACACCTCTGTGAAAACGGAGCTTCAAAAGTTGTTCAATTTGTACAATAAAGTCTTGCTATGCTACATGATACTTATCGCTTATGCGGATGAAGAAGGTTTGCACACAACTAGTTTTGCTGCGGTTTTTTTGTAGGCCGACCTGCAACATGGTCACCACTTGCCCCCCTCTCTGATATTTTCCGTCTTATCTCTGAGCCATTATGACTCCCTGACAATTTTCATGATTGACACGATAAGGACTCTTCTGCCCATGGATTGATCGCAGCGGCTTGGCCGCGGCGGTGTCATGGTGGGGGTTTCACATTGCACCCCCCTGTTGCCACAGTCCCTCTATATTTTGAATAGACCAGCAACTCTTCTTTGCAGTTGCCCTATGCAGCCACGGACCAACACATGATGACATGCCATCGCCTTATCCCAGCAGAAGAGTCGTTCTCATGGGGCAGGGAGATGATGTTGTTGCTAGCTGCCTGGCCTTTACCTACCTACCTAGGGACCATGCATAGGTAGGACCTCATTTTGATGCTAAGTATGGTATCGTAGGTAGTTGAAGAAGTAAGCGCACACAAAACAATTTCAATTGTGGCTTTATTGGGAGTGCGGCACATCTGGGACCATCCTGCGTTGAACGATTTCCGCAAAACGACTGAATGAGGAAGCGTCTCGCCGATTTTCGGTACGTATCTATTCCTATGTATGATTACGATACGAACCGGAAAGGCCGAGCGGACGGAATCGAATTCAACTTCCAGCCGACCACATGACAATGAACCTACCGAGTGAAAACCAAGAAGTTCACGCCTTGCTTTGTTTTGAAGAAGTTGTTGTCGAGAGAGGGGGAGATTGGGTCTAAAGGGGAGATCAAGTCTCTAGTATGCTTGCCCCACCCCGTCGATGACCACAATTGCACTCCAAAGTCTCCACCTCGTCCTCGCGGCCAGCCTCAGGCCGCCCCTTCTCGTCCGAATCCCAGCATCGCCGGTCCAGCGCCATGACGAACCACCGACGAAGTCGCGCCCCGACGCGGGCCATCGCGGAGGAGCCTCCTCCTCCTCCACCACCACCGCCGCTCCCGTCCCGCGTCGGCTCCCTCGTCGGCGCCGACCTCGCCGATCCCCTCTCCGCCGCCGCCGCGGCCCGGCGCCGCCGCTCGGCCGACTTGCGAAGCCGGGACTCGAGCGGCCTCCTCGGCCGCGGCCCTCCGACGGCGACGGGCGTCGGGATCTCCGAGGATCCGACGACGTCGTCGTCGTCGTACGAGGAGTCGTGCGAAGGCAGCAGCGCTCCGAGCAAGTCCACCAAGGGGAGCGGGGGGGACGGCGGCGGCGTGGTAGGGAGGCTGTGCCGAGGAACGAGGGGAGCTAGAGCGGGAGGGGGACCGCCCGCGCTGTGCCGGGGACCGCGGGGCGGAGGAGGAGGAGGCTGCGCCACAGGCGGAAACGGAGGAGGAACGGGAGGATGGTTCGCGCTCGCGTGCCGCGCCTTCGGCGACGACGGCGGCGACAAGGGCCTGCGGGCGGAGTGCGAGGAGTTCAGCGACGACGAGGGGGGGCCCATGGCGTACGACGCCGACGAGCACTTGGCCGCGTCGCTGGGGACCGCGGCCGCCGCGTCGGCACACGCGACGCTGTCTCCGAGGAGTCGAGGCACGCCCCGGGCGAGGGGGGGAGGGGGCGGGTTCGAATTCGGCCCGATGGACGAGGAGCGGGACGACGCGTCGATGGAACGGGGGGCCGACGTCGAAGGAGGATCGAAGCGCGATCGACAGAGTTCCTCCGCCGCCGCGGTCGTGGAGCCGTATCGATCCTCCCCTCTCGTATTCGTGCCGGGATCGTGGACTGCGAGCGACGACGAAGAAGAGGGCGCCAGCGCCGGCGGCGGCGGCGAGGAGGAGGACGATAAGGATGAGGAGCCGCACACGGGGTGGGAGGGCAAGGAGGCTGGCGGGCCGCGGACCATCACCAGCGCCTCCACCGCATTTGTCAACAACCGCACCTCCCACCGCGAGCGGGAACGTCTGCGAAGGCCGGAGCCCGTCCACGTCTTCGAGGGGGCGGAGGGCGCGATCGCCGTCGCCTCCCCCCCGCCGCCGGCCGCGGAGGTCCGCATGCGCAAGGGCGCGGAGGACGAGGTGTCCCAGATGTCCAAGACGTCGGGGGTGTCGGCGCTGGCGGGGGTGCTGGCCCGGCTCCTCAGAAAGAGCGGCAACCGCAGCGGCAATGGCACGGAGAAGGTTCGAGAGGACGACGCCGGCGACAAGACCGAGAGCACGAACTCCGGGGACGCGTCCCACCTCGCCGAGGCCGTCCTGGCCCGCCTGAGCGCCGCCAACGACGCGGAGGGGGGGCGAGGAGGCGGAGATGAGGACCCGAGCGGCGCCCCGTACGGGACGCTCGCGCGTACGGCGTCGGCGGCGTCTTCAACCAAGCGCAAGTCGGCGTGGGAGGCCGGGATCGCGGCGTTCGTCGCGGCGGTGTTCGTGTTCCTGGTCATCGGCTTCGTCACGGGGATGCACGAGAAGCGGGGCGAGGTCCCGGCGGACGCGACGCAGTGGACGGGGAACGTCACCGCGGCGCCCTCTCCCGGCGATGCAGATGGCACCTCGAACGATCTCCGCGATGCTGCGTCGGGCGGGGGATCGTCTCCAATGGGCGTCGAACACCACGGCGACGTCGACTTGGACGGAGGAGAAGAGAGCTTCGAAGACGAGACTCAATCTCGAGAAGACGAGATCGCGGGAAGCGACCGAGGGGAGGAAGCGAAGGAACCCCTCGAACCTCCGTCTTCGGCTCCCACCGGATCGCCGTCCGGGGCATCGGCCGTGCAGTCAGAGGATCTGGGAGGGTCGGCGGGGACGACGACGGGGTCATCGACGTCCGACGCCCCGTCCCTCTCGCCTTCGGAGGCCGTCACCGACCCGCCCTCGAAGAGCCCCACGCGTGCGCCTTCCGCGGTGAGTTCTTTGCGTTCGCACTTCGTCCGACCACCTTTTTGGGTCGTGCACCTAAGCTTGTCTGCCCCCCCGCCCCTCTTCAACAAACAGAGCCCGTCGACCCCCCCGCCCGTCCAGAGCTTCGTCTGCGTCAGCGACGTGGACTTCCGAGACGGACTCGGACGGAGCTGCGGGTGGTACATGCCCCCGAACGTGGGGTTCGGGTGCAAGGCCGACGACGTCGAGGGGTGGGTGGCAGCGGACGGCGAGACGCCCTGGGACTCGTGCTGCTTCTGCGGAGGTGAGAGAATTCGACGCACCTATATTTTCCCCCCATCGGCCGGCCCGTTGAACGTTTCCTTTCTCACGAATGTCACGCGTCTTTTTTCTTCGTTTTTGCGTGCGATTTGCCATTGTGCAGGGGGTGCCATCGGACTCGCCCCGCCGCCCGCTCCGCCAAGACGTCTCGCCCGACGAAGGCTACGGACGCGAAGGCGAACCTAAGCCTCCGTTGCAAACGTTTGCCATTGGAAAGTGCGCCGATGCTTTTACTATTTATGACACCTTTTTGTGGACGAGATTGAATACGAAGCCACCGTGCTTCACTGGGGTCGCGAAAAGCCTCCAGTGGCGAAAAGCTAACTATCTTAGGACGATCGTGCACCTGTTACATTCGCTACTACTTGAGGTCGTATCATCTCTCTACGCGCCGTCCAGGGGTCGCAGTCCCGAGGAGGGAAGTCGTCGGGGGGAGGCAAGAGGCGGTGGGGATTTGCCCCCTCGCCGTCAGGGGGGCGATGGCTGGTGGCTGGAGGCATCCTTCTTCTCCTCCTCGAACTCGCCGTCGGTGTCGTGGTTGTCTCGTTCGTTCGGCTCCCGACGTCGTGGCCATTGGAAGCCGTGCTCGCCGCGGAGCGCTGAGTCTTACCGCCGCCGAAAGACGTCGAGCCTAGAGCGAGGTCCAACGCTGCGCTGGCGCGCCGTCCTTGGCGCTGTTGTCCAGGTTGAGCAGGGACGGGCAAGCCGCGAGTCCTCTTGTCTTCGTCCTTTGTCATTCGTCGCTCGTTGCGCCACGCGCGTCCTCCATCTCGTAAGCGCAGAGTTTGCCCTGTAGAGGGAAGTCACATTCGGGACTTGTCGAGCATCGACATCAAGAAGAAATCTATCAATGCCTAAAAACGAAAATCGAGTCACGCGTCACAAGACATTCAAATCGCGCAATATCATTAAGGCCGGCGCAAGGAAAAGGTCAAGGGGTCAGGCTGACCACCTACAGCGCGCGGCGTGCGTGCTGAAGTTTTTCAATTTTTTGAATTTTCGAATCGACTCACGCACGAGGAAGGCNGGGGGGGGGCCTCCCCCCCCCCCCCCCCCCCCCGAAAGTAACAGGATACCTAGGATACCCTTGGTCTTGCATATGCCCTCCCACGAATTAAGTATCTTGCCCCGTGTCATGCATCTTAGTAGTTAGTTAATACAGAGTCTCATCAAGGTCTCATAAACATATTAAGAAAAGCAGTTGACGAACACCCGAAAGTACAATCAAATCATCGAATAATGAAGCTCTCAGCACCTCTCCTCTTGACTGTAATTGCTAGTATTAGCTTCGGCGCACATGCATACGATGAACCACCAAAACTTCGTGGAGGAGTCATATACCTATATCTCGTGCCTTGCATCGTATTGCTTGTGAAGGATGTACTCAAGTAGCTTTCACTTCCCTCTACATTAGAGCCAAAATGGAGGCATCGAGGACTTGTCTTTCATAGCATCTTCCACTGTTTCGTGTCTCCCAAATAGAGCTACGATTGGTTTCCCTGACAATGGTGGGCGCTGTCTAAATGTAAGACAATGCTGCAGTGTGTGTGGGCTGGATATGTCGGACGTGGCGAGTGCTTTTGCGTGACGCATTGGAATCGTAGGGCAGGGCAGCGTTGTCGTTTCCCTTTCCCGAACTGTCCAAGCGGATTAAGTTGCGACAGAAGTGATCCAAGGGGGGAGGGTCATCCAACTTGCGAGGATGAACATATCGTCGCCCGTCATAATGCGTATTAATCAGAACGTTGTATTGTCACCTGCTAGTTTGCTTCCTACCACTTTCGGATTCGTTAACGTGGGAGGTACCCCTCAAGGAAGATGTGTACTCCGAAGTAAGTAAGTACTACCTAACTGTTAAGATAGACCATTAACCTATCCAGGACATGATGTCCTGTCGCACTTCACTGATGATTGTCGGCTCGCCGCTAGCTGTCCCTCGCTCCACTGGAATGCAGAGCGAGAGGGCAAATGTCGGTCCTCGTTCGCACATGTAGGTATTGTACATGTGCATGTACAATACGATCGGAAAAAGGCAAATCCGTCCTTCATCTTTTCTTGCAGGTGCTGTCACAAAGCGACCCCAAGCTGTCGACAGCAGGCTGCTCGTAGTCGCGCCGCTGCTCCTTGTCGCGGGCGCGACGCAGACGCGGAGCGTCCTCGGCCGTACCCCCGTCTCAGTTGTTCAAGAAGAGGGCAAATCCATCCTTCCTCTTGTGCAGATTCTGTCGGCAAGCAGCCCCCCCCATGATAAAAATGCTAGGTATTCGTTTGTCGCGCGCCGCGCGCTGTCGTTCATAGTAGGTAAATCAGGAGCCGGCCCGTGACACACACTCCATTTCCCCCCATAGAGGTAGGTACATTGTGATGGGTGCCTCCGCTGTTGTTATGATGTGGCTGGGCAACCATGCCGAATGTACTTTGACTTTTGGCCACCATGAGGTGAAAAAGCTCGTTCCAAGTTACCAACATTTCGTCTACGATGAGATACGCCTTCGTTTCATTGGCGACACGTTTCTCGTGTAAAAAAGCGTGACAAATGTGACTTCACCAGTTGCTATCACTTTTAACGCTTCAAGTCTGACTTGAACAAGTACGGTGTGCTTCGTTGGAGAGTGATCACTCCTTTCAAGAACTGCATCTCCCTTTGCTTTTGGAGATCGCCATCAAAAGCAAGCATACCATCAGTTAAAACGTCCAATGGATGTGCCCTTTTCCCAAAATTATCCAGTACATGAAAAATCGGGAGACACAAGGGTATGAAGGACATGAAAAATATGAGTCGTCCGGTCCCTTGTGTCTTCAGTTCCCAGTCACGGGTCCGCCTGCTCATTACACATGAGCCACATCACCATAGCCATAGATGGGCACAAAATGCCCAATGTGACTGGCTGCCATTATCAACACGCTAACATCACAGCAACATTTGTTTGAAACACAGTTCATTTGCTTACTTCATTCATTTTGTTTTTGCATGATATTACTTGTAAATCAAGAAACAGTAGCAAGAATGGACATAAATGGTATCGTACACACCCCATGTCTCATGTCCTTACCTTTTTGAAATGGGCTCAAACTGTGTCCAGTCCAGGTCGTGTCCAGGACACAAGAAGAGTAAGCCCCAGACGTGTTCATTTGAAATATATTTTGGCCCTATTTTTGGATATTCCAAAATGGAAGCTGAGCGTCTACCTGCGTACCTCCAAAGTTCGTCCACCCACCCGATAATGCGTGGTGAAGAATGTTATCTTTGGCCTCCTCCGAAGATACTACGAACAAAACACCCACATTTTGGGCTACATCTCCTTCGTCATTCTCCTGCACTGCCGTATCCTAGCTCGAAGTCACCAACGAAAGGGCATCAGTATCAGGCCTATCTTCCTCATCAAGGCTTATTGAAGAACCAAGTCCCTCTCAACCAGCCCACTCAAGCTCCTACCACTTGACAGGTGCCCACAATCCCTCCCAAGTCCGTGTGCTTCCAGCATGGCGTTTTGTCAAAGTCATCTACAGTGTGTCAAGATCAGGGCTTAGATCCCCCCACTGAGCAGGAGGGTCTCTCCCCGTGAACTGAGACGGATGATTGACCAAGGAAAGTTTTTTTTCTGGATAGGGTGGTGATGGACACTTCGTCCACGTAGGAATTTTAGTGCACGAATGTGATTTTTTGTATCTTACAGTGGACTCATTGCAGCATCATGACTTTTTTAGAGCAAACAGAAGCGACTGTTCTCGTCCGGCCACCAGCTGCAACCTCACACTATGTTTTGCGATGAATAAAATATTTTGTACAATATTCAATAAATAAAATGCTTCTTGGCGGATTTTTGACCTGACCATGGTCATGCCCCCCTCCACTCCAGCGAAAATGAAGCCACCTTATAGCGTAGGCTATCGTGATTCTTCTATTCTTCCAAGCGTCAAATCGATGGCCAACATTGTGAGGATTAAGGGGGTGTAATTTGTGCCAAAGGCCATGACGTTTTTATTGTTCTACAAAATTGTCTGTACCCCGATGACAGTTGATTGAAAAGTCATGCCCTGTGCATCGGGGTCGATAACTTGCCCTCACGGAGGAGTATAAATGCTCCAAAAGCGCTCAGTCCTTCCCAAATTGATGGAAAAGCACGAGAGATGCCGACTGGCTACAGAATGGATATCCCTAATCACTTTATTGTGTTAAAGTCTAAGCTATTGTTAATTTTTTATTTAGTTTTATTTCCTTTTATGTTCGGCAATTATCGTCGGCTATTGAATTCACATGGCAGCCCAGCACGTTGAATTGACATAGCAGAGGCCATCGGTTATCAAATGATACATGGGAGGACACCATAATACCACCAAGCTGCATGCAGCTGCCACTGCTGCGGACGTCATCTTTGCAATTCTCTTTCTTGTTATGGGTTTGTGTGGTGTTTGGTGCATGGCCGTTGGTGGTTGGTCCCCTTTTGATAACTACCTATGTATGTTCGAAAAATCATCTGAGGAGTGCCAATCATTTCAATTCTTCACATTGCAACATGAGGTCATGAATCCGATGGCTTGTACACCACCTACACCAAGTAAGGAACCCAGACAGCTTGAAAATCTTTTGGCAGAAAAGATCTTCTAGGTCTATACACTAATTACAAAGGTTATCAATATTTTTGGCTAACAAAATAGTTAGACCCACAACCACCCCAGGTCAGTTTGTCCATCTCTCCAATGATGGTTAAAAAGGTCTAGGTAGAGCACTCTAATACCTAATTTACTAT
>JALLPA010001081.1:0-11925 GCA_036939895.1 Thalassiosira exigua
TCGCGAAGAAGAAATTTCAATTTTAAATTTTTGAGCTGATTTGTTAGTGATCTGGTAAGCGTAAAATTACAAATTACAGAAACTTACACTCGTGCGATTACTTATAGTTACGTAGGAGTAATATTTATTGACATACATATCATTATTTTAAAAGAGGCACCCCCTTCTTTGTCTTCGGCTTCGGGTTCCATCGGCGTTCCGCTCTCGCTCTCCGTCCGTCCCGGCAGATCCCGCCCCCCCGGCCGGCCCAACTCTCCATCCTTCTTGCGCTTCATTAGTCATTAGCGCTACATTGCTCCCGATTCCGGCGCTTTTTCTCTCATTGGTCGGACAATGCATGGAAACGTTCCGATGTGATGCAACGCGAACCGGCTCAACTCCGACCTTTCGTATGTACTTTTGTAAACTGGACCAAACGCATCGAGGGCTTCTTCGGTTCCGACAATACCATACATAGTATGAGTTCTTACATTGTAGTAGAACGAAATTTTGATTGTGGATGCTGTTGTGGTGCTGTTGCCCTTCAGATGCCTCACAATTTACAAAAGCTGAATGAAACAAATAATACCTCACATGAGACTATCCTGGGTTACCACGGTGCTCGTCTCCCTGGCATCGGGGTTTTCCAACCCATCTAGGCTGCAACCATACGGGCGCCCTGCCTTCGTCTCACCAAAATGCAAGCGGATCGTCAGAGGCACTGCAGCCGTTCCTCGGCATCTACGACATACCAGACTTTTCATGACCAGTACTCTTCCAAGCCTTATCAACAACGAAACTGCTTCTGAAATGATTGGGTCAGCGACCCGCCTGCCGGAAGACGAAATCAGCGCGCTATTTCCTGGGGCAACGTTTATCAATGGAGAGATCACCAAGATTGGCCCGTTGCCATCCAACATTATGAGGCCACCTCCTGACCCATCCATTACATCGTGGGAAGGCATCAAACGTCAGCTCATGTCCAACTTCGGCATTGACCCTCAAGAGTTAAACAATTACAATGTGGAAATGGAGGGCAGAGACTCCCTGTTGAAGATATACAAGACCATGCAGCTTTCAAGGCAGTTCGAGAATGCATGCAACCAGCAGTACATGCAGGGAAAGATTCGAGGATTCATGCATTTGGACAATGGACAAGAATCTATCCCCGCCCTTTTGAAGACTTCGCTCAAGAAGACCGACAAGAAGTATTCATACTACCGGGAGCACTGTCACGCTCTGGCCTCAGACGTCGACCCTGGAAAAAGTAAGAGCAATCACGTGCCAATACCATTGTTGTTTGGACTTCAGTGTTAACCATTACTTCTCTGTTCATACGATAGTCATGGCAGAACTTTTCATGAAAGACGGAGGAACCTGCCACGGCGCAGGAGGATCGATGCACATTTACGTAAGTTCTTTGGCCATGAACTTCTTACCATCGATACTGCGCTTATCTTCAAGTTTTGCGTTGCCAATGCAATGAAACACGACAGGACAAACCGAATAGATTCCAAGGGGGTTGGGCATTGGTCGCAGAACAGTTGCCCTATGCGGCAGGTGCAGCAAAGAGTATCCTTCTTGACAGAGAACTTGGATTTGTCGAAAAAGACTTGGAAGGTGGTGAAATCATTAAGTTAGATGCCACTAAAGAATTCAACGACGCTGAGTGGAAAGAGTTTGAGACTCGAATCAAGGGTCCTTCTTTGAAAGGAAACGGAGACAATAGGATTGCTGTGGTATTGGTTGGCGATGGAGGATCCCAGAATGGACGACTGCCTGAGCTACTCAACACCTGTAAAAAACTGAATCTGCCTCTGCTGGTCATCATCATCGACAACGGAAGGGCTATCAACACCTTCACGAAAGACGTTGCCACTAACACTTTGATGTGCACGTTAGGCGAGCATTATGGTGTTCCGGGAGTTCTTGTCGACGGGCTTGATGCAGTGAATGTCGCCAAAGCTGGCAGAGCTGTCACTGATTACATCCGTGATGGTCATGGCACAGCGGTGATGCAAATCCATACGTACCGATTAATGGGTCATTCACCTGCCGATCCTGAGCACGAGAGAGGACGGAAAGAAGAGAAAAAATGGGCGAAGGCAAACTATGATCCAATCAAGGCGTTTGAAACGAAGTATACAATGAATGGGATGCTCACTCAGGAAGACCTGCAATCCGTGAAAAAAGAGGTGAAGAGTGCTGTTCGCGACGCCGTAACTTTCGCGGACAGCAGCCCACCTCCGCCAGCACATCTTGCTAAGGAACTGGAGTACCCTACCCCTATTGGAACTGACTACAACTTGATACCACCTCCTCCATTCGCTGACTCTATCAATGCCCGATGCATTTCGTCAGAGCAATTGGATACCATCAATGCTCACATTGGCGAGCTAAGAGAAAAGGCAGAAGCTGGAACTATCACAATAGCTGAAGCAGTAAACCTTGCCATCCACGAAGAGATGATTCGTGACCCGAGCACAACAAGTAAGTGTTTCAGTGCTGATATCTCTTATGAAAAAGGTACTTTGCTCAACTCCTCATTATCTTGCATCACAGTGCAAGCAGAAGATTTGCAAGCAGGCTCATCTTATGGTGTCCCAGGATTGACCCAGCAGACATACGGACCTCTGCGTGCCAGTGACGAAATAATTGATGAGGGTCACTTCATTGGGAAGGTCAGTTTGCCTATTTTGATATGCAATGTTCTCATCATACGGAAAGATGAATAGACATCCAACCCTGTTTGCCTTTATCTTCAATATAACATAGTGTATCGGCGAAGCAATGAATGGATATCGCCCAATAGTTGAGCTCATGAACACGAATTTCGGCATCTACGGAATGGCCGAGATTGCCAGCTGTGGCAATACTTATCTTCAGAGCGGTGGTCAGTTCAAGCTTCCCGTAACCATCCTTGGCGCTGGCGGCACTGCACCTGACCAGGCACTTGGTGCAGAGCATAGCCAGCCTCTCCATGCCTACATCATGGGAGTGCCTGGATTGAAGATCGCGACAGCTGCGACACCTGCTGCAGCCTATGGTTTAACCAAGAGCATGATCCGCGATGATGGCCCGTGCTTCCTTATTTTCCCTGTGAAGCTCATGAAGGAGGTAAAGGGAACCGTCGATCTTGGAAAGTGTGCACCCCTCAAGGCTGAATTGATCCACAAGGCATCAAGCGAAAGCGTTGCAGCTGGCAAGGCTGTAACTGTTCTCACCTATCTTCATGGCGTGAAGGAGGCAAAGAATATTATTGATCAACTCAAGGAAGAGGGCTTGGACATTGACCTGATCGAGTTACGCTCCCTCAAGCCTCTTGATATGGATACTATTCGCGAGAGCTTGGAGCGCACAAATAAGGTGGCCATTCTTGACGAGAGTACACATTCTGGAGGTGTTGGGGCCACTATCTCTTCCCGGGTGTGCGAAGAAATGTTTGACCTGCTGGATGCTCCAATTGTGAGATTGTCCATGGACGATGCCCCCGTACCGTATGCTTCTTCAATGGAACAGGCTGTAGTCAAACGTGGGGTTGATCTAGTAAAGGGGGTGAAAGCTCTTTGCGGAGGAAAAGTGTAGGCCAACTCCCTTTTCCCCAACGAATGAAACTGAACATAATGGTAGATAACAAATCACTGCATAGGACTTGGCTGACTTCAACCACAGCAATTCATGTTCCCAGCAATCAGCAATAATGGGCAAGATGTTTTTACCTACTCTTTGGACTTCTAATGAATAGATAGACGATGTCTTCAGGCTGTACAATACGAATGAAGTAACTACTGCACTGTAAGGATGCTTTCACCTCTGATGTTTCTCACTAAAAGTTGAATAAGCAGAGCGCCAATGAAGACCTCCTGCAGCCAGATGATGCTGCAATAGACCTGCTCCAAACACAGTTTGAGTTCCCCCTCCTACCGACATGACATCGAGAGACACAGAATTGTATTGTTTTGTGGGCCTGGTTCCGTCCCAAGTTTGAGATAGATCAGAACCAAAAACCATCCAGGCTGTGTCCTCTCTTGCTGTGCCTGCTCCAAGCAGGCCATCTCATGTTGTGTTTTCCAAAGACTTCTGGTACAACTCATCACAGATTGCCTCGAACTTACGTCTTCGAGACAACGGCGTCCCTTTTTGTTGCTTAGCCTCCTTTCCTGAGTCGGTCGAGCTCGCAGTGCCATCTGCCTTCTCCTCCTCCTCCAGTTGCTCATTCCTCTTCCGCTTCCTGCGGCCGGAAGGAGCGTCGATTTCCAGCGCCTGCAACTCGTTCATGCCCCTCGACCGGCGCACCGCGTCCTCCCTCCACTTCGGATTGGCCATGAACTCCCGCACGTCCCAGAGCACGACCGTCTCGCCGAAGTAGTGGACGTTGGGTTCGTGGAACGCCCCCGGCCCCACCCTCGACGCGCGCTTCCGCGCCGCCGTCCGCGTGATCCAGTCGGTCCCGTCGAGGAGGCTCTGGTTCTTCCGGAGGGCGTCCCGAGCGTCGCGGTGCGGCTCGCAGGACGGGTCGTCGCAGCATTGGACGCAGGCTTGGTGGGGGCAATCTAGGAGGCATCAGGACAGACAAAGACATCATGCCCGATCGTTAGTGATGACAACATAAACGACCCAAGGCCAAAGACAAATGGAAAATGGGCACGATGTACTCACTTTTCCTGCCGAGTCGCTTTCGACACACGCTGCACTTGAGGCACTCCGCGCCCGCGGCTGATGATGCGTCGTCGTCGTTGCCGTTGTCGACGCCGGTGTCGTCGTCATTGCTCTGGCTCCGGGGCGAGGTCGATGATGGATCGGTCGCGTCGTTCTCGTCCGTCGCGTCCTCCGCGGCCGCCGTGGCGTCGACGGTCGCGCCCGCATCGGCGTCGGGAAGGGGCTTAGCGGTCCGTGTCATCGAGGAGATGATAATAAGTACGATACGAAGCAATGGACGACAGAAGATGAGAAGATGACGCGGTAACGCGCGGCGATCATTGTCATATTTTTTAGGATAGTATGGTATTTTAGTCGCCACATTTTACGTTTGGCGAAGATCAAAGCCGATACCTTTGCGCGCCGCTGCCGCCGGCGCGCAAAGGTTGCCACTTCTGCCCCGCTCCGCAATGATGGGGGCGCCGTCGTTGCCGTCGCTCCTCCTCCTCCTCGCCCTCCTGTTCTCGGGCGCTCCTCCGTCGTCCGCGTTTCAGCTTCCCGCCGCGCCCCCCCTGCGTCCTCGTCGTCGCGCTCTCCTGCGGAGACCCCGCACGATCATGGGAGCCGCCCTCTCGGACGACGCGCGGGGAGACTTCCGGGACAAATCGATCCTGATCACCGGGGCGTCGCGCGGGCTGGGACGGTCGCTGGCCCGCAAGATCGCCGCGTGCCGTCCGTCCCTCTTGATCTTGAGCGGGCGGGACGAGGCGGCCTTGGAGGAGGTGCGAGGAGAGTGCGCGGCGATCGCCGACCGGACGCAGAAGGTCGAGATCGTGGCCTGCGACCTGGCCGACAAGGGGTCGGTGGGACGGCTGGCGGCGGAGTCCCTCCGCCTCGCTCAGGGATGCCCCTCGGGCGTCGTGGACGTGCTGATCAACAACGGCGGGATATCCTCCCGGTCGTCGTTTCTGGAGACGAAGCTGGACGTCGACGAACGATTGATGCAGGTCAACTTCTTCTCGGGAGCGGAACTCGCGAAGGGGCTGGTCCCGGGGATGGTGGACCAGCGGGGCGGGAGGGTGATTTGGATCAGCTCCATTCAGGGCAAATTGGGAACGCCCTATAGAACGAGCTACGCGGCGTCGAAGTTTGCTGTCCAGGGGTATTGCGAGGCGTTGCGATCGGAACTTGCCTCAGATAACGTGTCGGTCCACATTGTGAGTCCGGGATACATACGGACCAACCTGAGTATGTCCGCAGTCATGGGGGACGGCAAGGCCTACAGCAAGATGGACGATACGACGGAAAACGGTGCGATCAACTTTTGGTTAGTGGAATGCTATGTGGGGCCAATCTTACAGCTCATGTTGTTGTTTCTCGCATATCAACAGGTGCGGATCCCGATGAAGTGGCAATCAACATTCTGAACTCGGTGGCAGCTGGAAAGTCTGACTTCGTGGTGGCGGCGACCCAGTCTGCCACGGCGGCACTATGGTTGAAGTTCCTGGCGCCGTGGTTTTTGGAGAGCATGCTCGTGAAGCGGTTTGAGAAGCAGAAGCAAATAGAGTCCAACAAGAATGATTGAGCAGAACACTGGGGCCGGAGTTTGGATGGATGCAACAAAATTAGACACTTCTAGACCAAAACGTGTGCCAAATGGTGCCGCAGAAAGAGGGAACTCGTGCCACCTTAGATCTTCTGCGATTATCATCTTGACATAATGGAATGTTTCTACTTAAACAAAACTACCGCTTGTATTGACAGGGAACCATCGCTATCTTCGATTAATGCCTGCAAACATATCAGCCTTGATGAGTGTTTGAGGGATCCCGCTTTTAAGCTATGACTGAGATAGAGTTGGATGCATTACTTTAACAAACCACCACTTCTACACTGACAAGAAATATTATTGGTACCTATCAGTGTAGCAAAGGCTATCTTCGATTCATGCCTGCAAACATATCAGCCTTGATGAGGAGCTGAGGGAGATGCCCCAGGCGATCCTCGCTTGAGCTGTAGGCGCATCGGCGTCCATGGGATGGCGCAATCCGTATCGAAAGGGGCTCCCCACCCAGGTCTTCCACAATTGACGTCAGGTCAACCTCATACCACTTGTATGCTGTCACCTCGCCCAATGTTCCGATAACTTGGCCATTTGCAGCAGGGGCTGTGAACCAGTTGACCTTGTGCTGACTCCAGTCAGTACTTTTGGTGGTGACCAGCGTGCCACCGGAGGCAGAGCCGTCAATTGCGTAAAGGCGCAATATGGCCTGTTCCACAGTCCCCCTCTCCACCTCTGACAGGTCAAACCTCAGCAACGAATTGTAGACGCCACCGTACTGATCCACTCTCAACTGATCATCGCGTCCAAAGTTTGTGGTGGGCTTGTCCATCAGTATCGATGCATCGTCAGTGGGTATGTATACGTCGAAATCCTCAGGTATCGGGTCAGGGGGCTGGAATTGAACAATAAGTCGCGGTCCGCGGCCATCAGTCTCTTTCGAGCCATAGGTTGCAGCGACGGCATGAGGGGACGACACACGAAAGCTAACAGGAGATCCACCGATCACTGCCACAGTGACGTCAAGGTCGTAATATGACCCGTACTCTACCTCCGCAAGTGAGCCAAGGACCCTCCCATCAGAATGTGGAGCGTTGCCCCATGTTACTGTCCCCTCGTCCCAGCTGGAATCCAACGCTTCGACGATAGTGCCGCCGAATGCAGGCTCGTTGTTTGTCGCGTAAAGCCGCAGTATCGCGCTTTTGACCTGGCCACGAGGGACCTTATTTGCATCAAAGCGGAGAAGGAAATGATGCATTCCACCTTCTCCTCCTGAGTCCGTGCGAAGTTCCTTGACCCCTCCAAAGTTCTGACGCTGATCCCGGAGGCTGATCGTCGCATCATCTGTGGGCGTCAGCTCCAAGACCTTGCTGTCCGAAGAGACAAGAGCAACATTCTCTTGGAGGGTCAGTATGATCTCAGGCGAGTGCTGACCCTCCTTGCTGCTGTATGCGACACGGTCTTCATGCCTCCCAAGGATGGCGATGGTCAAACGCCGACCCCCAACGACAGCATTGGTCACGTCCAGCTCATACCACTGCCCAGCAGTGACTTCGTCAAGAGATCCAAGCACCGTTCCATCAGCAGGGGGGGCATTGCTGTAGGCAACCGTCTCTTCATCCCAATCAGAATCAGAGACAGTGACGAATAGCCCACCAGACAGACTGGAATCTGTGCAGTATAGCCGAAGCACGGCGCCCTCGACGGCGTTCGCAGCGACACGCGAGAAGTCAAACCTAAGGTAGGATGTTCGGACGCCTGCGTCCAGGTCCACCTCTAGGGATCCTTCGCGTCCGTAGCTCTTCGAGGGCGTGTCACGGACTACGAAGGCGTCATCTGTTGGACCAATTTTCACCGCATTCGACACGGTCAGCTTCTCTCTCAAATCGACGACATCAGTGTCCGAACCACCGGACATCGCCGTCACCGGCTCCAAGCCCACGATCAGCTCGGGCGCATTCCCATTGGTGTGCTCCTTTGAAGCGTACATGACGTTGTCGCTCGAGTCGGAGATTATCCTTAGACTCACTGGGCCGTCCTCTCTCACGAGTCCCGTGACGTCAATCTCCACCCACTCGTCAGGCGCGACGTCACCCAGCACCGCAAAGGGGCCACTGTCGATGATGGAAGGGACTGTGTCCCACGTAACAACGTCCTCGTGCCAGTCGTTTCGGCATCGATAGAAGTTTCCACCGAACTTGGACCGGTTCACAACGTAGAGACGGAGCTTGACGTAGGTCGGCTGACGCCCCTCGAGCCCGGCGATGTAAAATCGAAGGAGGCCGTCAAATCGCTGCTTCTTATCCGCGACAACAAACCGGTCGTTGAAGTTTTCGTAGGGCTTCTCCTCGTGCACATACGCATCGTCGGTGGGGAGAAACGTCAGCCTGGCTGTGCTTGTGACGCCGCCCGAAACTGCAACGGACGAGGATGATGACACGCCGGCGGCAGGCGGAGAGGGACCGTTGGCAGCGGGGGCGCTCGCCACGGTGCCGTAGGTGGGCCGGGGGGTGGGAGGGCCCAGCGGCTGGACCACGCCGTACGACTGCACGTTGGGAGGGGCCAGCGGCTGGACCACGCCGTACGACTGCGCGGCGGGCTCCGTCGCCGGCAAGGCCACGACGGCGGCTTGCTGCGTGGGATGCGGCGTGGGCGGAGGCGTCGGCATCTGGCACTCCACCATGGAGGCCCAGTTGCAGATGCTCATGGTCACGTCGAACAGCGTCCCGTCGGGGCAGACGTCGATGTCCCCCTCGATCTCCCCGCTGCGGCAGTAGTAGAACTTGCCGCACTCCTCGAACGGGACGTATCCCTCGTGCCCTCCCGGGCAGAACTCGAAGCCGCAGACGTTCGTCGCCGAGGGCCAGTTGCAGATGCCGTTCTTCGCGTCGAAGGTCAGCCCCTCGGAGCACATGGTGATGGAGCCAGACATCTTCCCGTCTTGGCAGAAGACGAAGCCGGTGCAGTCGAGGATGGGCACGAGCTTGGCGCCGGTGGTGTCGGCGCAGAACGAGTTGTCTTGCACAACGCCGGGGGCGTTGTTGCCAGCGAGGGAGACGGCCTGGGGGCTCGCGACGAGGGGAGCGGGGGGAGGGGCGGACGCGAGATTGATCGTCGACGCTTGGCCTCCACCAAAGGGCGGGTCCTTGATCATGTCGACGGCCCACCACATTTGGCCGCGGAGGCACCTGCGGATAGAACAGTGTCAATGGAGTAGGCGGGCATGGCATGGGGCTGGCGTTAGAAAACAATATGACAGACTGTCGAATGTAGCCCATCATGTTAGTTATCGGCACAGCTGGTTGCCCCTTCGTGAACAAACGGCCATCCTCTTGCGTCAACTGGGACATTATGGTCAATCAAAGCTTTCGCTGAAGCCTCATGCAATAGACTCGTGCCAAAGGCCCGAGCATCGCGGCTATTTCAAACCTCGCGTAGAAGTTTCATAGACCCCAACACACACACACATCTCTAGTACTTAGGCCCAACCTTCCGTTCCAAACCATTTCGACAAAAGCGCAACAAACAATCAAACGAACAAAGGCACACGCATCATACTCACTTGGACAGATAATACTCTCTCTTCAACTCGAACGTCGCCCCCACGTCCAGGCTCACGAACACGTCCCCCTCCACGATCATCTCCATGCTCATCGTCCTCTCGTTGATCAACAAGCTCTCGTACCGCCCCGTATTGACGTACGTCTCCATCAGCTCGAAGTGGGGACTGAACCCCCCCTCCCCCGAGCATCCCACCACCCCCGCCCCGTCGATCGGACATCCGCTCCTCCGGCACGTTGGATCGGTCAGCTTCATCGACCGTCCGTACGACGCCATCCCGAACACCAATTGATCGCCCGGTATGCCCTGGTTCAGCATCGATCCCTCGATCGCGTCGGCGATGTATTCCATGTCGGTGTTCGATCCGGCGACGTCGTCCCACGATCCGCGAATGTCGTACGACATCAAGTGGAACCAATCCAAGTGCTTCGACGTCTCGCGCAGCTTGTACCCGAGGCTCAGCTTCTCGGGGTTCACGGGTATCGCCATCGTCAGGAGGTACTCTCTGCCGGACGCGTCCATCGCCTCCCGTATCGCTTGGACCAAGAGAGGATAGTTGAAGAAGTCGGAGGGTCTTCCCTGGCGGGTGACGGGATACTCCCAGTCCAAGTCCAGGCCGTCGAAGTCGTGCAGTTGCAGAAACTCCACGACGGAATCGGCGAAGGCTTCGCGCGAAGCGGGGGTGGAGGCGGCCCGTCCGAAGCGAGATTGATCCAAGTTCCATCCGCCCACGGCGATCATCGTCTTCAATCCAGGATGGGACGACTTGAGCGAATTGAACTCCCCGTAGAGCGTCACCTCCTCGGCGACGCCGTTGTACGGCTCCAACCGTCCGTCGATCGATATCCCCGCGAAGGAGTACACGAGGTGGGTGTACCCGAACCGATCCACGGGGATCTGGGAGGCGGTCTGAGGATGGCAGTGGGACTTGCGATACTTCGCCCAGGATTGGTAATAGCCGACGTTGACCGTGTTCGTGGTCGCGGGACAGTGCTCGGGGATGACGGCGCCCAGTTGGAAGGGCGGGGTTCCGCCCCCTCCTCCGCCGGAGGTTTCGTAGTACGAGGTCCCGCCGCCGCCGGAGCCGAACTCGACGTAGCTCCCTCCCCCTCCACCTCCACCTCCGGTCAGGGGCGTCAACAAACTGACCGGCTGGGGGGGCGCCGCCCCCGAACTCGCCGGATCCACGAGGGTCATGGAAGGACAGCTCGACAGGTCCGCGAAGCACTCCTCGCCCCAATCGCAGACGGCGGCGTCCCCGTCCGGGCAGGGACGCTTGCAGTTGGAGTTGGCGTCGCCCCAGGAGCTGCCGCAGTAGTTCTGGACGGTCTTCGTCGTCCGGCGTCGATTTTCCAGCGGCGGCTGTTGTCGCTGCTGTTGTTCTTGTCGCAACTGTTGCTGCCGTCGCTGTCCCTGCTCCCGCCGACGACGATCTCGGTCGCGGCCGCGCAAAGACGGGGACGGGACGGGGACCGACGACGCCGCCGTCGCCGCGGGGGGGACGGAAGGCAGGGCGCGGGCGAGGAGGAGGAGCCACGGGACGACGGCGGGGGCGAGGAGCCGGGCGCGGTGGTACACCGACGCAGACGCAGACGCAGACGCAGACGATGCGCGGCCGTCCTTGCCGCCGCGCCCGCCCGTTGCGCGACCGCCACCGCCTCCGCTATCTCCTCCTCCTCCGCTGCCGCCGACGTTGACGACGCCCTTGGTCGCCATGGTCTCTCGATGTCGTATGGGTCGATTGCGAGGGCGTCTGAATGGAAACGGCAGAAAAATAATGGCAGCGCTGCTGCGGCGGCGGCCTGCGACTGCGGCCCTGCGGCGCGGCCGCAATTAATGGTCGTCGTATGGATTGAGTCGGGCGCATCTGCGGGGTCAGTTTGTTTCCGGATTGTGGTATTGCAAGGTATCGAATAATGCCCAAAATTCGTTCTAACATATTGCCCAGGGTTCGGGGGTGGGGGGAGGCTGTAATATGAATAGTGCTAATTTCCGATTCAGCCATTCGACGATGGGACGCCGAACGGCATTCAAATGACATCCGTCCGCTGCACAACGAGTTGCCACCCTCCTCTGATCTGAAATATCCTGGAATAATTACAGCATCGAAATCTCCCATAGACAATGCTTCCATCGTCCTGGCAAATAAGAGCACAAACCAGAAGGTCATGGTGCTCCATGACCTG
>JALLPA010001082.1:0-11924 GCA_036939895.1 Thalassiosira exigua
TCTGAATATTGGTTATTAATTTGTTTGATCCTGGTATGGACAAACATATGTCCAACTAATTGAATGCAGTGATTACTCCTACTGACCTTCCAGTCCCCGACCTCGACCTTGTTCCCCCGATCCGCCCACCCACAACCACAACAAAATCCATCATCATTTTTCAGTTGCAGTTGGCCTTTGCCTTTGCCACCCGCCTCCACCTCCGCTCCGTCCTGACCAACCGGGCTGTAGACCGGTCATGAGTACAGTCATGGCACCCTATTCTGGGGTTGGGATTGGTTTTAACTGTGGTGTACTTGGTCTCAGATTTGACCTCGGCTACGGTGTGCTCGGGCCTGGAGTAGGACTTGATATCATCTTTGACATTGACTGAGACGAGCTCGTGGTGGAGGAGGACTTGGGCCTAGCAGTTGCATCAATTTAATGGTGTGGGTGGGAGAAGGCTGACAGCAGCTGAAATGGTGTCCTGGCTGACTGTGGCCATGGCTATGACAATTGCCAGGGAAGGGTGGAGCGTAGAGTAGGGGGGCAAATATTAGGTTGTTGTGTGGTTGGTTGCTCTTGTTGGTGTCCCAATACGGGATTTGTGCACCTTCATTAGGATACACAGGTCAATCTAACAAAAGGTACTGTTTTACATCTAATAAACAAATTGAAATTTCAGATTTGTTTGCAAATATATGTTTCTTTCTGTTTGAGATGTTATGTCTACCACAAACTCTCTCTCCAACTATGTCAACAGTCGCTGTGACAAAAGGATTGACCTTGATATTATCACCACGCTACCAGAAAAGATTTTGGGTGTGATGCAAGGAAAATCACAAAGCTGATGATAAAACATGAGGCGGAAGGTAAGAGGGAATATCAAAGTTCAATATCTAGGTGGTATACCCGTTGCTCTATTGCTAAGATTGATCGATACTATCTCCTTATACGTCAGGCACGCTATAGCATGCCTAACTTTTACACACTAAAGTGCTACTTTCACCTCAAAGCCATCGATTTCAGCACTTCTAGGCATCGCCAATTGATTCAGTGCCCTCGATTCACTCATGGAAGACCCTCTCCCCATATTGTCACAGTGATAATTTTGGCACAAGAGCCATTATCCGCCGTTGACATTTTCTGGCAAAAAAACCATGGTGCATAACTCCGACCATAGTACGACCACGATAACGTCGAATCGGAGCCCTCCCAGCCACCGCGCCCCGGCTGACGTTGTTGCGAATGTAGTCAAGGCGAGAACGGGAACCTCCGAGAAGGCAAACATGATTGTGGCAGTGGTGGCGATGGTGAGCATCAACCAGAACGCAATTGCGAGGCGATGCCGGTGGCTGCAGTGCCAGAGACGACTCTGCCAGGCGTCGAGACAGGCGCTCCCGCTGCCGCGGACGGTTCAGGTGTGTCCATAGAAGGGGGTGCATTGATATTTTTTTCTTTCAAAATGATGCTTGTTTCTGTGGTCATGTGTGTTCAAAAACATGATACGAGCTGGTGTGTGAAGTTGTTTGGCCAAATTTGGACGGAAACCTTCCCTACGATATGGGCAGCACCCGTAAATACAAAACCGTATCATTTTATTTCCCGCTATTTTCGAAAAAAATGTCTGTCTGTCGTCCGTAATATTATCCTTTGCCGGTCTGCCGGTTTTCATCCTTGCCAACGCCCGTTCTGAACCCCCCTCAATGACCATCGCACCATGGTCCCTAACCCCTAAATGGCCACCCTTGATGCAAAAGTTCCCCTATGAATCTGGTTCCTTTGCACAATGTCTCGATGCAGCCGCAAGGGGACAACACTACTGCGTGCAGCTGCATCGCCAGAATTCCGGTCTCAGGGGTATACACAGGTTGTAAAACTGCATTCACCAAGGCAGGAGGGCGACGGCGCCGGTCCATTATTTTTACAAACCATGGTTTTTGCTGTCTTTGGATCGTCCGCCTGAAACAGCTGCCGCTGCCGCCGCCAACAGCACCCCTTGTCTCCCGAAGGTCCCTCGTGGCGTCGGGAGGCACAACCGCCCTTTCTACTCTGCCGGTTCGATGATGGCGGCACTCAGAATTGAGGACATAAAAAAATGGTGAGGTGAAAATTGCGTCTAAACTTTTCCATGACCTGGCTCTAACAACCAATATGCCCTTTCCCTCCCCGCCCCACACATCGAATACGAATAGGACGAACGACTGGGCCAGGGGGGGGTGGAGGGAGTGCGGCAGGAGGAGCACCTACGGGCAAACAAAAATATTTTTTCTTGGGAATTTTTGCGGCCACAACACTGCTGGCCCTGGCCATCCTTGGCCTCCAAACTGACGTGGATAGCTTCCAACGCGTTCCGGTCGGTTAGGAGGAGGGGAACATGTGGGTTTGAGGCCGTGGGGATGCGGGGGGATGACGTCGCCGCTGAAAAATGCAACAATCAATTAGTGTCAAGCTGTCGGGCACAGCACAGCTTGTCATGGTCTCCCACAGCCATGACATCGAAGGAAAGCGTGCCCCACATGTCCTATCAAAAGGAAGAGTGGAACGCGCATTTTGGAGGAGTGGGGGCGGTCGTGGACGAACCAGGCAGCAGCTTTGGGCACGGACAACAGGACCAGCATTCTGGGCAGCAGTGATTCAGGGTCCCTGGCGTTGCCTCTTTGTAGTGGTTAAAATTAGAGCAAACCATTGCTCAAAATCATACAGTAACATAACCAATACATAATGCACGATGGGCAACTAGTAAGACCGTCCATCTTGTAGGGATGCTGCCATGGCTGTGGCAACGCGTTCAGTAAAGGCAAGGATTATGCATGGCTTTGGTTTTGTCCAAATGTTAGAGTAATTATCCCCAATATTGTGAATGCACTAAGTCCTACGTAAGTCTTACGTACATAAGTATCCGGGCTGGTAACATTAAAAAATAAAAATGAATATAGGATAAAGCACCTTAGGTATGTAACCACCCCTCAAACCGTACATTTGAGGCCCCGAACGGAGAGGATCCCACTAATTTCTACCAAACTTTCAAGGCATCATAGTGTGACCCAGTTGGGTCAGTGGCATCACTTGCAGTGGATATTGGGCCAGCCTGGGGATGTTTGGAAAATGGGCGAAATGTCATTGGAGCCGCTAGATATCACGCCCGACGGCTTTCAGGTGCCTATTAGTAGGCTTATGGTCAAAAATTTTCGAATGTTTTTAGCTAGATCTTAAGTAGCATGTTTGAAACCCCCTAAGACTAAGACCAGCTAGGAGTGATTTTCATAAAACTTTTTTCTTGGCGGTGTTACCGGTGCCACCCCTAATGCCATGGTGGCGTCACCTCATCTCACGAAGAAATCAGAGACGGTATCATTTGCAATCTATCATCCGAATTCGTTGACACCGTGCACTACAAAGAAAGTCTCATTATTTTAAGTTTATAATTACTGTATGTTTATGGTAGAATAGTTCACACAATTTTTGTGAGGGGATACTAATCTCCACAGAATTTGGACAGAGGCTCTACCCTCCCCTTCCATTCTAATCCTTCCCCTTCCCTTCTTCCCTTCCCTATGATTCAAAGTCATACCTACCCGCCTGCATGTTCTTCTCTGATCTTCCTGTTGTCATCCCCGGCATCGTTGCCGATGGCCCAATCCTGGAGCTGCGGTGGTGAATTTTGGACAGACACCAAAACAATGAGAGGAGCGACATTGAACCCCTTTCCCCGCCCCCGTCATCCCTGGATTCAACGTCTCCGCCGCCCATTACCTTGTTGTTGTTCCCAGAGTCCATCGGCTGAGGACGAAGACCAAAGAGCGCCGCTCGATAGTTGGCGCAGCCAGCAGAGGTGGAGATAGGGTGAAGGATGACAAATCTTTGGCAGTGTTCTGAGGTGGGGGTGGAGGTTGGGAGAAAGAGCCATGCTGCATGTCGCTTCAATGACTATATAACAGCGCCAAGTTGCCATCATTTCCCAGTCTCCGTCCCCGTTGTTGTTCCCCTTGTTGTCCCTGTCGTCACGGTCCCTACCCTTGTCATCCCCATCATTGACTCTGTCTGATGTCCTGTTGGCATCCTTGTCATCCCATTCCATGCCTTCCCCGTGTCTTTGAATCGAACTCATTTGCATCCTCCACAGTTGCTGTGTGAAGGCTGGGCTGAGATGTTGGACTTCACGTTGGCGTCGGTGACGGCTATGGGGGCAACGGAGGGGGAAAAGGACAATTGTCTTTGTTGATGGTGAAGGACAAGAGGGATGAATCTGTGCTCTCCCGAAGGCGATAGAATGGTGCCAATGCTGCATGGTCGTGGGCACAGTGCAAATGTGTGGCAATTGCCCTACTGGAAGGGTTGCAGGTGAGGGCGCCAGTCGTGGCATCTTGATACAATCCATGGGTCCATACTTATGAAAAGGGGCGGATACAATGGTATATTTTTGTTAGTGCGTTTGGTAGGAGGTGTGAGGATGGTGGAGCTAGTTTGGATGCGAGCGGTCAACTCAGATTTGAGGGGGAGGTGCCCGGGCACCGAGGCAAGAAATTTTCATAATTCGACCCTTTTCATCTTGCTTGTGATTACCTTCTACACTCTGACTTCGTACTCCTCCTCTGCATGACGCAGCGGCAATCTCATATTGTCATTGCTGTTGCTATGATAGATGGTGTAGAGAAGGACAAGGTAGGTGAGGAGGAGAAGGAAATGAGCAAGGCGCTTTTACTATCTGCCACTGTCCCGACCGCCGCACGCAATGTCCACGGTAAGTTGTTGCTAATTTGCTTCTCATATATTTTATGTTGAGCATCAGCTATCATCTAATATATCTTTGCTATTCCTTTGATAGGTGGCAGAATGTGGGCAATGATGATCGGGAAGAGGATGAGGTGGGCTAGAACTGCGAGGATGGAGAAGCATATGATTTCAGACTAGACCCGAGATCTTAATTTCATGTGAGTTCTTCTTCGCTTGAGTACATGCTCATTTTCATTTTTATCTAATATTATTTTTTTGGTTACAGCAGCCTTGTTTGGAGCAGGCGCACTAGGGTTCATGTTGACGGAGTGCTATGGGATCAACCCACACTGACGAAGCGCAACAAGCCCAGTTATAGGGGGGGGGGTGGACTGCCAAGATCTCTCGCCCCATATGTTTCCAAACGCAGGGTGCTCGGCTTCCCCTGCCACGCCTGGGTCCACCGGATCCCCTCTTGCCCCACCACCACATTACCAATTAAAATCCCCAATACGCCTACCACCAAGTCCCCACTTGCTCTGCCAAACCGGAGGACATGCCCCTGCGAGTCCAATGTTGGCATGACGGAAAATATTTGTATTCGTCCCTGCAAGGACAATGGCAGTGGATTCTGTAGACATTAAAATCAAATACAATCGTACATATGAGTTAACCTTAACGAAATCGTTTATTATTAGAAGTATCTTTATCTGAGCTCGATCGAGCAGCGGCAAACATCATATTATCTCTCGAACTCCACATCTCGCTCACCAAGATGGCAGATCAGACCTGCCTATGTAGGTATCTACCACTGCACTAACTAACATACAATACTTAGCGTAATTTAAGGAATATATAATTTTGGGGGAACCTCGAAATCAACAAAAAAATTTAATGATAATTTCAAATGGCACCAAAATAGCGTTTTTGGGCCTTTTGCCAGGGGAAAAATCAGCAAAATCGCCTAATTAAATATTAGGAGTGGCCAGACTCAGCCATTTACTAAAATCATATTAAGGTGCATACATACATACAATATGGTACTCGATCGCAAAACGTAGTAAAACACTCGCGTAAATTATCTGACTTTTAGAGAGCATAAATGTCAATTATGACGTCATGTCGCACGTCATGGCGTACAGCACGAATGATGTTGTTTCATCACGAGCTTCATGAAAGCGTCACAAAATATGTAAATCCCAGCTAAGCTCGTTACATCATTTTTTTGTTGATTCTTCGAAGGGTGTTCTAATTGTGTACCAATTCCTAATCGTAGAAATTTTTTCGATTTGTATTCCTCTTTCCCATCCAGAACCCAAACCAGTCTCTAGAAACAGCATGTAACATTTTAGTTCTGACCCCTAGCAAAAAATAATGTGCGGAACCTTCCTATCTTGTGCTTATGAAGCGGCGAGGAGCCACAGACACATCACGCGTGGCCACAGGCGCAGAGCGCCGGCGGTCACGGCTGCAGGCAACGCGACCATTATTTTTTGGGACTCCAGACCACATGACATGGCTTGACGCGGCAAGGTTGGAAATAGCAGTAGATTAAGACCCACTCCCCACCATTTGACCAAGGGACGACTTCTAGCCGCCAGAGGGAGCTGGGTCAGAGTGCCCAGGCCTTACCCATCTCAGTTTCAGCACCCACACACATTCTCTGTAGCGTCTTTGCACTATTGTACTATCCTGCCGTGCAGGGTATCAAGAGGCGCTGGCACTCAGTTTTTGGGCACCCAACAGGGTGAACATGCGCCTCTTATACCCTGTGTGCCATCTCTACTTTTTGTCCGCCACCAACCAGCCACCATTCTTGCCATCTAAAATCAGCCCCTGCCCTGGCTCATCTTATGGATCATGGCTGCCTCCCCCCCCGACATATATCATGCCATGGTACGAGCGATAAGGCCACACGGTCAACACTGCACGGCTCACAGGCATCATTCTTTGCCACATGGGTGCCATGGCCGCTGCCTTCTCTTCTGTTGTTGCCACCATTGAGCAGGCGGAGAAGCAGCGGGAGTTGCTCAGGTTTGAGACCATTGATCTCACCAACCTGGAGCGTCCATGCCGTACACCACAAGGCAAGATATTGAAGCGGCGGCAACAAGGGGGGAAGATGAAGCGGGAGAGGTCCAGCATTGTTTGCGGTGGAATACGTATGGGTGAACGATGTGGACGTGGACATGTAGGGGGGATTCACGATGCTGTTTGTGGCTGTGCTGATTGCATCATTGGGTGGGCGATGGGGGAACTCGGCGGTCTTCCCAGGCTCTGACGACCCAGACGCGCTCGATGAGGATCGAAGAATAAAGTCTTCAAGCCAAGACGCGGCCCAGCCGCGCCGCAAGAGGTTTGAATGTCCTCCTTTGTGCGTCGATTGTAGACCAACCTGCTCGAGATGTCTAGTGTCCCTTGATGCCCTGAACATGCTCCTGGGAGCATCGCTCTGTTTCTCTGTTGGTAACGTGACTGGGACTGACACACAAGATCCTCCAAGCATGAGGACGAACCCAACACTGACTACGCCGGAAGAGTACGGATCAAAAGGGTCAGGATCAAAGGAGCCTGTCAAACCTACCAAGGGAGTCTGGAATCCGAGCCACAATGCGGCTCATTGCGTCCTAAGCCTCCTCAACAGACCACACAATGATGACTACGACCCCCCCCCCCCCGCATCGCGGGCCCTTCGAGCTCCCGGCCACGTACGTTGCGGTCGCACGCAAGGAAAGCCGAGATTCGCCGTCAGGCCTCGTCCTTTCCCAGAACGAGGACAGAATGGAGTAGATAGATGTGATCTAGTGACAATCTACTGATCCCTCTACCCGGATTCTTTGCGCAATGGGAGGATCTGGATATTGTTCCGTTTCGACTTCTCCCTGTCCCTGGAGTGGTAGAGTAGTAGGGGTTGGTGCGTGGATTCTTGGCGCGCTTGGGCCTAAGTCATTTTTTGTTTTAAGTCAACAATCATGTTCAATAATACCCTGCATTATATTCAATAATGCCCTGCATTTACTTCAAGTGAAGATGGATTAGTTGATGCACCAAGCAGCAATGTCTATGATGTCCAAATTGGGCATTCAATTACTACTTGTGTCAGAAAAATACAGTCATATCAATGACTGGCAGTATTGTCTATTACATCTCTAGGCTTTCCCAGATACAGACAATAATTGCAAAGCAACAAAAGTAAGTGCCCTAAGGCAATTGGTTTTAACAATTGTAAGCAGTCAGGAGTTTGAAATAATATCGGTTCTCATATGAAGAAGGAACTTATGTGTAATTTGTTGCTATTTTTGCTCAAACTTCTTTGCCGTGTTGCCCTCACCAACATCAGTCCCACAGCTGCGCATGGACCATCCATGTAGAAGCAATCACTCCTCCTCGTCGTCACCGTCGTAGAGATTGGGATAGTAAACTCCAGGCAACAGTCCTTTGACCGTCAGTGCGACGGCTTTGACGCAGAGATAGTAAAGCATTTAGTTAACTATCATAGTTGTTTCAGCTATGCTAATTAACTATGCTAACTATTAACTATTCTAACTATGATTTTTGACAACTTTAACTATTTTACCTTTTTTGGCAAAAAAAACATTAACTATTACTATTTCACTATTTTGTATTTAAAAATTAACTATTACCATTCCAATTTTTCATCTAAAAAAATATCTTAATTGCAGCTATTCAAAAAAAAATATTCTCCTTTTTTTTTCTTTTTTATATTGATCATACGGTGTTTCCAAACTCATGGAGGGTGAAACAAGCCTGGACGTGTGCATGCTTCGCGAGTGTATCAGCACCCCGAGCTCTCAAGTACATTGTCCCAGTTGTGTACGACACGCACTACAAAAGTAACAATATGGCCCAGTCAGCAAGGTTTTGCGTTCAAGTGACAATGAGAGACGGACAAAAAAGCTCGGACACAAACAATCTATCGTTCACGCATGCGCGTCACACCGTTTAGCAGGGTGGGCTCTCCCATCCATACAAACCACGTCAACCTCTCATCCAACCTTAGCAAAGAACGCCAGTCAGGGCCTGGGTAATTTTAGTATTACAAATTTGACTACAATTGAAATTTAACTCTTTTTTCATTATTTTTTTGATGAAAATGCCAACTGTATCAATTTCAGCGCCAGCTATGACTATTTAGACTATTTTTGACCGAAAATTTTCATCAGTTATTTTTGACTATATATTTTTTTTTGAAAAAGGTAAGTATTGCTATTTCACTACTTTTATTTTAGAAATTACCAACTATTATTATTTCACTATTTATTTAAACAAATGCCATTACGACTTTTTGAACTAGAAAATATATTTGTTGAAAATTACTATGACTATGAAAGTTAACTATTTTCTATCAGTGCGTTGACGATAGAGGACCGATACGACGAGACGCTCTTGTCTTGCAGCTAGTACCAGAACTTTTGTAGTGCTCCATGGATTCCACCTTGCTGTCCTCAGTGTTGGGTCCCTTCAGCATCAGGAACTGCGTTCCTGCCTGTCCACGTAATATCAACGTCAGCTGGCCAATTCCCAAGATAAGATAGGCACCGGAGAGGTTTTTCTCTAGAGATGGATTGTTCGATGTCACTAATCCTACGCCGCAGGAATCAGTACAAAATATCTTCTCTCGCCGCATTACACTCGTGATTCGAGGATATTTTTTCGCTCGCTCGAGTTTCAACCGTGCGATACCTAGGTAGGTAGCTAGGTACGGATCGAATCCCCCCACAAACGAACCATGGCGCGTCTGCTTCCCATCACATCGGCGGCCTTCATGGCGCTGACAAAGGCGCCATGAAAGCGCCGAGCGGGGAATTGCTTCTACGGAAGGTCCGTAATGATTTTCTTGGAGCGATTTGTGTGGCGTTTTATTCCACCCAGACTATATAATAGGTTTACCTAAGTTCCCATAGGTTGAATGCCTAGCAAGAAACATAGGTTAACCTAAGTTTGTTACTAGTTACTAGCTAGTAACAAACTTAGGTTAACCTATAAGTTTCTTGCTAGGCATTCAACCTATGGGAACTTAGGTAAACCTATTTTATAATCTGGCTTCAAGTCGATGTGTGGCCGGGATGCGACGGCGAAATCGGCGCCAATCTCTCTCTCTATTGTACCTACAGCTTGTGTTTTTGCAAAAAAACCGCCATCATGGACGACCACCATCGCCATCGTTTCTGCCGATTCAATCCACGCCACGGGCAGTCATCCGCCACCAATATCCCCCCTACGCATAGGTAGGGATGGGCTGCTGCAGAAAAAAAGGTTTGCTGGGCCCACTGGGCACGACTGGTCTCAGGTACAGACGCCCCTCTCCCGCACCCGAATCCTGTTTGTCCGTTGCGGCACGTATGTCCATATGAATATAAATTCTACCAATATTATCTGAATCGTTGGCCATACTGATACGTCAATGTATTTGTCCTCTTATTTTATATCAATATATTGCCCATTTATATGGACATATTACCTCCAAACAAATGAAATAGGATGGTAAAGGGAGGAACCATGAAGCTCGTGCAAAACGGCATGAACGGCAAGTTAGGCAAGACTTGTAGCACACGTAGAAGGATATTGAGTCCAAAAGTTAGAAGCAGACGGAAAGAAGAATCAGATCAATATTTGTGTGAAGAGAAGCCCCTTCCTGAGGAGTGAGGAGGGTCAAGAGAGAGATGACCATGGAGATCTTAGCGTGATAATACAGGCATCGATGAGTGCATCGATGTCATGATCTTTGCAATTAGGATCACTTGCATGATGAGCAATTGGTCCCCTTGATTTTGCTAGGTTCATCAGAGCCCAGACTCTAACCGCCACGGACAAGGGCGGAACCAATGACGATGAGTCCGTGAGGAACCGAACGGCAGCAATATGAAGACCGTGTTCGAGGTGAAGATGGAACCGGCGGTCGTCGCGCTGATAGTCATCGCGGGGACACTAGGCACAAGCTGGGTAGCAGAAATTACAGACAACAACTTCAAAGTGGCCATCACGGCAATTGCCACCACAATCGGAACCTTCATCGACATCACTGCGCTCAAGCACAAGGGAAAGAAGGAGTAGAGCACGCCGAAGAGCAAGAACGACGCGTCACAAGCCAAGGTTGTGAACCCTGAAGCTGACTGAGACAAGAAAAGATCCTCGAGAGGATCAACAGGCCACAGCAAGCTAAGGACATAGAGTTCACGCCACGGATACAGGTGAGGGCCGGATAGTACGTGGGGCAGGGGAACCCAGGTTTTGTGAAGAGGGATTAAAAGGAATACTGCTAATGGCGCAGATCTGCGCTGTTTTTAAGACAAGCTTCGTTCGAACGCTCGATCTCGGCCAAATTTTTGTCAATTTTTATGTTTGATAATGCGTTCGAAAGCTCTGTTCCAGTAAAATCCAACGCAGACATCCTCATGCTTAGAAGCTTGAAATAAAGGCCTTTTCCAGCGTGGCGAAACATGTGGGTACTGCGTTGTTGCTCACACAACCGCCAAAATTTCTTCTAGGGATAATGCTTTATCTATCACAATTTTGTGATAGGGTAAGGCATAACGATTATTTTGCCGAGCCCTCGTTGTGTGGCGGTCG
The DNA here is from genome assembly GCA_036939895.1 of Thalassiosira exigua. Taxonomy (NCBI): domain Eukaryota; phylum Bacillariophyta; class Thalassiosirophyceae; order Thalassiosirales; family Thalassiosiraceae; genus Thalassiosira; species Thalassiosira exigua. The sequence continues at coordinate 11,287 of JALLPA010001082.1, forward strand.
CGTGTTGCGCGTGTTGAAGTTTTTTTTCGAACGTTCGAGGCTCGAGCGCGCGCTTATTACACTTCGTATTATTTGTCGCGCTTGAGGCAAAATCAGCGCGCTCTCTTGCGTGACAAAACACGCCTGTAGAAATCATTGTAGGAATTAGTAACCTTGTGTTACATCAGCGGAGAGAGTGACGATTCCATCCTGGCCAAGGCTGAATTTTTGATCATCTGTTTGGTAGGAATTAATACTTATTTTGGTTCATAGACATGGTACCATCACTATCACGAGGTACGCTACGAAGTTTCCAAACGGGCTACGAAATTTTTGCCCTCCCCGGCCAAGTAGGAAATCTCCCACTCTCGCTGATCGCTGACTCTCGCGAGATTTTTTTTCCTTTTTCGTCAGTCGTCTCGCATTGGATCTTATATCTACGCAAGAACTGGTAGATTCTAGAACAACATGCGCAATAACCCTAAATGCGATTTTGGTGGTTGTCTTGTCATTTTGGTGGTTGGTGCGAGATTTTGGTGGTTGTTGTGATAGATTCCACCAACCAACCACCAAACTGTTTTTGGTGGTTGCCACCAAAATACATTCGATTGCCAGGCAATAGACCTAGGCTGCTCTCACGCTCCCTCCAGACTGACAAA
>JALLPA010001083.1:0-11922 GCA_036939895.1 Thalassiosira exigua
CAAAATTCGCTCAATAAGCTTAATTTGACAAACTTTTAATTATGTAACTACGGTATGCTACTCGGGTACCTTTGGCGGCGTTGAAAAAGTTTCGCTTCGAAGCAAAGCAAATGTACGGTACTAGAGAGCTCTAGAGAGAGTATTTTCATCGCTCCCAACACAATATCAACCTTCCGTTACGAAACATTGGGGTTCACAAGAGCATCAATGACGGATCCGACGGCGGCGGCGACGACGGCGGATAACGGGGATCCCGCCGCCACGGACACGGAGGCGGCGGCGGACGAGGAGGATTCGCTTTTGCGGGAGCAACTCCGGCGTCACCAGCGGGAGACCGACCGGGCGCTCTCTCGGATCCTGGACGCGGTCGAGGGCCAAGCGGCCCGCTGGGACGAGCGGTGGGATCGCGTGTGCGCGGCGCTGTCGAAGCTGGAGGGCGACCGCGTCGCCCTCGGCCTCGGCCTCGGCGTCGCGGCGGGGACGGGTCCGAAACGCGGCGACGGCGACGGAGGAGGTCCGGAGGGCGGCGGCGCCGGGGTCGACGGCCGCGCGAGCAGCGGCAAGGCCGAGGCGAAGGCCCACGTCCACACCAAGGCGAAGGTCAAAGCCAAGGCGAAGGCGAAGGGCGAGGCCAAGGCCAAAGCAAAAGCCAAGGGGAAGGCCAAGGCGGCCAAGGAAAAGAAACGGGGCGTCGCGCCGCACGGGGCAGCGAGAGGGGGCATCGGGACGGCGATCGCCAAGGCCGCCGGGTCGCTGGCGCTGGCGCTCGCGATCCTCTTCCTGTTCCACGGTCGCGCCTCGGTCGGGCGCGGGGAGGACGGCCCCGCCGAACCCCCCAAGCCGACGCACCGCCGCACGGCCCTCCGCCTCGCCTCCGGCCGAGTCGACGCGGGCGTCGAGGAGGGAGCGACCCGGCCGCTCTCGCTCCGCCAGGAGCCGGGAGCCGACGGCGGGACGCCCTCGCCGACGGCGACGCGGCGGCCGGTCGCTGTGCCCGTCCAAGCCGTCGACCCCTCCCTCGGCCTCGGTGGGGCGACGTTGTTCGACGACGGCGAACCCCCGGCGCAGTACTACCCGGTGTGGACGGGCAATCTATGCGACGATGACCCCGCCGGATTGTCCGGCTTGGACGACGGAGTCGAAACGTTCGCATCTGCGGAGGAATGCTGCCAAGAGTGGTACGAATCGCTCGCTGTTTGCGATGTGCTATGCACCTAAAGACCGTCCTCAAGTCTCTCACTATGACCGCTCGTTTCCGAACTCTCTTTTGACGGGCGCAGGTTCCCGGAGCGAAAGGAGGACTGCGTTTTGGACTCGACTTCCCGGCGGACGTCGGCCGCTCCGTCTCCTGGCGGGACTCTGCTCGGACCTTCGGCTCTCTCTGCGCTTCCAACCTCGAGGTCCAGCGGTCACCTCCCGAGCGAACCTCCATCGCCAACGGACAACGTCCCAACCTTTCGACCGACCGAAGACATTAGTGTGAGTCCCAAAGATGGACGATGTGCCCAAGTCATTGTTGCAGCAATCATCGTTTTTCACGTTCTGCGAATATCCTTTCAATCCCCTCCTTCACTGGATGCCCAGCCTGACGGGACGGTGCCTAGCCTTAGCCCAACGCCATCAACGAGCATTGCTACTTCTGTAGTGACGGATCCTGTTTCTCAGCTTTGCCACTGGATTGACATAAACCTCACTTACGAATATTATTCGACCATATCTTGGACACTCGACAGAATCGATGCAGCAGGTATAGTCGAAGTAAAATCGCATCAAAAGGACTATGGGGAGACTTCACACGTCGAGTCGCTCTGCCTGGAGGAAGGAGAATATGAGTTCACTGTAGGAGATCCCAATTCTTATTCATCCTACTACTTGCCTGGTGCCTTCGCCCTAACGTTTGGCGGCGCCGTTCTGGCAGACGGGGGATATGGTGATTATTCGGAAACGACACGGTTCACTATTCCATTGCCGCCAACGCAGCTCCCTTCGGCATTACCATCTGTTTATCCTTCATCTTCCATCTCCCCATCGGTGACAACCGAACCTTCTTCCCTTCCAACTGATTCTGGTGTACCAACCATCACTCAGGTCCCAACGATTGTGAGAATGATTTGTATCGGTAATGTTCATGTCAATGTGCGCAATACTTACCTTATTGCTGACTACTCCTTGTGTCAAACAATTCAAAAGACGGTCGGCACTTGCGGCAATGGCTTCAGAGGTGATGGAATATGCAGCAGTGGCAGATGCTGCTCTGGGGTGAGGAATATCCTGTCCCTCTAAGGTTGCTCTTCATCAATCTCACCTTTCTTTTGCCCTGTCCATCCAGTCGGGTTATTGCGGTACATCTAATGATTATTGTTGGGCGCAACAATGCGAAGGAAGTGATCAGCAAGCATGCGGCTGCCGCAGCTCCTCCCAACTTGATTACCGAGGCAGCATCAGCAAAACCAAGTCTGGCTATGAATGCGAGAGCTGGAACGCTGCCTGGATCGGAGAAGAATGGGGATTCGATTACGTCCGAAAGAGTGCTAGGTGAGTTTCGGCCACCAGTCGATCGAAGGCATCTGGCTCAATGGTGATGGCAGAATGAGCAGCTTTGGAGGCTGGGCTGACGAGAATGGCCGGCCGTTGAAGACGACTTCGCGATTTCCATCGTTAGCAGTCGGAGTTTTGCCACGCAACTCCTCACCCCTTATAAGCCAACTCCTCACCCATCATTTTCTTGTCTTGACGGGAAGCTTCAATCTGGACGGCAACTCCTGTCGCAATCCTGATCTGGATCAGCGTGGAACGTGGTGTTTCACAAAAGACAATAGAGGGTATGACTATTGCGAGGTTCCCATATGCGAAGACGAGATGAGCTCCAGCCCCTCCAGCGCCGTCAGTAACGAGCCATCGAGTGCAACGTCCACTTCAAGTCTTTCAATTGATGTTGGTGATGTCGGAACACCTGGGAGGGCAGCAGAATATTTCGATGGGAGATGGGTAGTCAAGGGCTCTGGAAAAAGTTTCTATTGGTAAGTTTCTATTCTTAGATGATGTCTATCTTAAACTCCACACAAGACAGCAAATCAACCGTAATCCTTTGCAGGACTTCTGAAACCACGGACAACTTTCACTTCGTTGCTTTTCGCAAGTCCGGCAATGTCATCGCTGAGATACGTTTGGACAGATATGAGTACAATCATGCAAACCAGAAGGGAGGGCTCATGATACGAGAATCGTTTGAAACTGGCTCCAAGCATTATTCGTTGTTCTTGAACGGTGAGCCACTCAGCCCTTTGGAGAAATGATTTCCTTTGTTTTTCCTGCGAGACGAATCACATTGTGTGCAAAATTTCTTTCAGGAATGCAATACCTTGAATCATACAGTCGCAGTGAGACTGATGGAGGTACACGTATTATGAAAGACCAAAGCAACCCCACCTTGCCGCTTTGGCTACGAATCGAAAAGATTGATAATTTGTTCACCTCACAGTTCAAGTACGGCGATATCCCGGACTGGACCTCCTCGTCATCATGGGAGCCAGTTACGATTGAGTTTGACACTGAATTGTTTTGGGTCGGTATTGCAGTCAATTCCTGGGATCGGGATGAATTGGCAACCCTGGAGGCTTCCAACTTCAGAATCACAGACGAGTCACTGCCCTCTGCCTTTCCGTCGTCATCTGTTCCCCCGACGATGTCATTGTCCCCTAGTCGCCCACCTGCATGCGAGGGTTCAGACTACAGAACATGTGGATGCAGCAATGTCAACCAAGCCGACTTCCGGGGCGTTCTGGCCACCACCAAAAGCGGCTTCAAGTGTGATGGGTGGGGACATTTCTTGGGTCTGTACCCTGATGCTGGTCTGGAAGACGGGAACTTCTGTCGCAATCCAACGGCAAACATTGACGCGACTGCATGGTGTTTCACATCCGAACCAGGCGCCGGCGGCTTTGAGGAGTGTGATGTACCAATTTGTGATACAAAGAGCTCAGTAGTAGTGAGTCAAAAGTGATTATTTCTTTGCCGATGCCTCACTATCTCATGTTCCTCTTGATTGTTATCCATTAGTACACCAAGCTCCAACCGTTTAGTGTAAAGGTCATGGTATACACCAATGTTGATGGTGCGCCCGCGGGTGAATACTTCAGCTTTAGACCGTCCGACTTCGAGGCTGTGTTAGGGTCCATTGAAAATGGTAGAATCTTTCGAGCGATTCATTGGCGACAAAACAAAGTGATCTGGAGTGGTAGTATAGAGGTCTTTCTACCAGAGGCCAACGATTGGGCACATACTTCACATGGCCGCAGAGAGATTCCTCTTCGTGCACAAGGAAACTCCCAGGAAACAGCTGCCTTTCAAGACGGTGACTGGCTCACACCCTCCGTGGTGGAAATAAAAGTATATCGACACCCAAACCCTGTCTATCGTCCGCATGGAACATTCTTCACCTTCAACCAGGCGCTCTTCGAGAGTGTGCTTGGACGGCCTTTGAGTGAAAATGGTACCGAAGTCAAGGTAGACCAGTGGCGAGATGGTGGCATCATATCGACGATCACTATCACGGTGTGGGCAACCACGTATGATTTTAGTCTTGGGCAAGAGATGCCTCCCATAGGGCGAAGAGAACCTTCACTGGGTGGCTATCACTTTCAAGATGAGGACTTGCTCGAACCCAAAGATCTACCATTCGGCCAAGATGCTCCTCCTCTGCAATCAGCGGGCCTGCTCTCGGAGCAGTGTGAGGGCAGAGATTCTGCATGCTGTGGATCTCTGGAAGCGAACCAAAAGGACTACCGTGGTAACATAAGCACCACAGAGAGCGGTCATAGGTGTGCAAGATGGGACTGGAGTGGTTTGCCCAATAACTACGCGGAAGAATATGCCGGTCTTGAAGGTAATAACTTTTGTCGAAATCCAGGAGGTGCTCGAGATCGTGCATGGTGTTTTACTGCTGTTGATCCTGATGATGCGGGTGGAAATCATTCAAACTGGGAATTTTGCGATGTTCCTAAGTGCATTCCAACTTCAACGAACCATGTGAGAGAACATTGCGACATTTTCTTTGCTTTACAGTTACCTTTTATATCCTCACACTTGGGCTTTTGTTCATCTTATGTTCAGGTTGCACGAGCCATCCGCATAAATCTCATAGAAGAAGGTTTCCTTACGCTGGCGGAAGTGAGAGTGCTAGATCAAGACGGAGTCAATAGGGCATTCCACAAACCCACCACGCAGTCAAGCGACCACACCAAACATCTATACAAATCTCGTGGTGAAGCATCAAACGCCGTAGACGGGGAGCTGGGTGATTTCTCACAGACAAACTTCGAGCTAGGTTCGTTTTTTTCACCAAACCTTGTTTGTTCTCTTTGCTGCTGCGCTCACGCACTTCATTTCGACCGCTTCATCCTCGGCTCTGCAAAGGGGCCTGGTGGCAAGTCGACCTGGAAGCCGATATCGAAGTGAAGGAAATTATAGTTTACAACCGCATCGATTGTTGCAAGGAGCGTTTGAGCAACTCAGTCGTATCCCTTCTTGATGACACAGGAGCAACAATAAAGCGCTATTTCATTGACGATGCATCAAGCAAGCAGCGAATAAACTTGAAGGAACCGTCATGCGAGGGGTCTCGCCCGGATGTTTGTGGTTGTGCCAATATTCAGCAAGTTGACTACCTCGGGACCATGAACACCACCAAAAGCGGTTTCGGATGTTCTATGTGGGATGATGATATGATACAGTCCCACCCAAATGCTGGCCTTGAGGATGGTAACTTCTGCCGAAACCCAGGAGGTATGTCTTTAGCTGAGTGTGCAAAAAACCCACACTGTGTCTGAACATCACATCGATATGATAACACATTGTTTCTTGGTTCCAAGGTATTCGAGATCGTGCTTGGTGTTACACAGCGGATGCTGGAAGTATAGGTGGATGGGAGTTCTGTGACATTCCGAGTTGCTTTTCGTCTTCATCGAGCTGCACGTACTTTGAATACAGCAATGACCCGATGCCTGACGACACGAAGGCAGCTTGTGCTTACTACGAGTGTGCCAGTGATCATGAATATGCATTATTGGATATTTTACATGCACACACCATGAATGATTGCCAATGTCTCCACGAAATTTGGGACTGTGAGTTTGGGAGTAAGAACTGCCAAACTGATCCAGCGAAGAAATGGGTTTATGAGTGCTGCAGTTCGGATTTTACAACTGAAAGGGCCAATTCCTGTGAGTGCATGTTAAAACCTCCTTGCGACGCAGGCGATAGCCAAAAATGCGGCGAATATGCTGAATACTGCTGCGAGAATGACTATGAATGCAAGTGCCAATACCAGACCAAAGCATGTGTCCTTGCTCAAGAGAACGTTGCAGAGAATGACTCCGCACAGTACTGTCACAAAGCTGCCGACGCCTGTTGCTGGGACGAAAATGAGAACGAAAGCAATGTTGATATTGGTGCCTGTAGGTGTGATTTCTGGGATGATCGTTGTCAATCCTTTCCCAACCTCTGTGGCCAGGCCTCTGTGTCATGCTGCGGCAATGACGTGTGTTTATGCCACTTTTTGGATCATGCTGGAGAGACCCTTGGCTGGGTGGATGAGAATTACGAAACAGAATCCTATTGCGATTCAGCAAGAGCCATCATGCCTGACAGCAATGTCGAGAAGTCTTCGCTTCAAACTATTTACGAGGAAACTGCAGGTATCCACTGGTTCAACAACACTGGCTGGATGACCGTGGCGCACCATTGTGATGGCTGGTATGGAGTAACATGCGATGATGATGGCTTCATTAGTCAAATCGTCCTGAGAAAAAATAATGTCACTGGGATGTTACCCTCGAATTCCCTTTCCAAGATGTATCGAATCCAGACCCTCGATCTTGCAGAGAACAACCTCAGGGGTCCTTTAGCCGGAACCGTCCAAAACCTTAGGGGTGACTTGATCTTTGATGCATCTGTTTTCTACCAACTCCAGGAACTTACCCAAGGTAGGCTGTAAAATCCAAGTGCCTTTCCTCCTTTACTTTTCATCACTCAGCGATAGCTCATGTGTGTTTCATGCAGTGGATCTATCCCAAAACATGTTGAGTGGAGAGCTAGATGTTTTGCTATCACCCTCTTTGGTTCATGCCAACTTTAGCCAGAACGAATTCACTTCTGCAAAGAATTTCATGGAGTTCAAATATTCCTGGGAAATATTGCGGACCTTTGATCTGAGCCATAATTTGATCGAACAAGAGTCCACGAAATTCTTGTCCAACATCCCTCCAAACATCGAGCAATGTGTTTTGTCGCACAATCTGATGTACGGTTCTCTTCCAAAATCGTTGGACAATCTGGAGTATTTGGAAGAATTTGTTGCAGGATCAAACATGCTATCAGGAACACTGCCTGAGTTCATGAGCTCTCCCGATCTCAAGGTGCTTGACCTGTCCGACCAAAAGTATGGGGCGCGTCCGTCTCCTCCCTTCACGGGAACTATTCCAGTGCGCTATGCAAAGTTTCCGTTTCTTTCGTCGTTGGACCTCTCTGGCAACAAGCTTTCGGGCTCTATCCCGCTGGTGCTGGGCAACATGGCACAGCTGAAATACTTCGACTTGTCAGACAATGATTTGAATCAGTTGATCCCAACACAGCTTGGTAAACTTGCAGGTCCGGCCCATATAACACTGCTGCGCATGTCACCATCAAAGGCTCCTAGCTCATCCTCTTTTTCGTCTCACAGGTGTATTGGAATATATTGACCTTTCAAAGAATATGCTCAGTGGGCGGATTCCAAGCGAGCTTGGCCTGTTCAAGGATGCTATAGCTGTACTACTGATCGAAAACAAAGATCTGTGAGTGCCAACGTAAAAAGAATGGTTTCTTGTTGAAGTAGTATATATATGCTCATCATTGTCGCCTTGCAAACTTTGTCGCCCTCTATAGGGAGAGTCCTGCGCCATTGAGTCTCTGCCACGTCGACAGCTATGCACAAAAGAACGATGTCTCATTCTGTCCACCAGAACGGAATGCATTGAAGGATATCTACGAGTCCGCAAAAGGGAGGGAGTGGACCAACAGCAGCAATTGGGTCAGCCAATACGGCAGTCACTGTTTTTGGCATGGTATCCGATGCGATGCCTCAAATAGCACCACTAATCTCACCTTGAGAAACAACGGATTGTCAGGACAGTTGAACGGGCTTATTGGACACCTGTCTTCCCTCGAGGTTCTCGACTTGAGTGACAATAGCATCAAGGTGGGTGTGTCATTTGTTCATGCACACCTACGCTGCAACACCTCTCAGCACAACCGTTCTCTTGTTTTGGTCCTTGCATTGCAGGGTACGATCCCAGCAGAGATTGGAAGGCTGTCTCGCCTCAAGATTTTCCGCCTGGCCTACAACGAATTCATTGATACTGTTCCAACGGAGCTAGGTTTGTTGAATCATCTCGAGCTCGTTCAACTGCAGAGCAATAGATTAACTGGGACTATGCCAGCATTGAACGCCACCTTTGATGGGGACTACTCATACATCACCGATTGTGGCGTGCCATCAGCATTTGAAACCCCGTTTTGGTGTGAGGATTGCACCATGTGTTGTGAGAAGTTTTGCACCTGTTCGGTCTTCGATTTTACTCTTGACCTTTTGCCTTCTCACAATGCAATTCGATTTGCCATCTCGATTTCAGGCAACATGGAAGAAAATTGTTACCCAACGACAGAAACTGATGTACAGAAGTTGTCAGAGGTGTTTCCACGTGGCTTTACTACATACATGTCCTTTACCTGGGTGTTCTTCCTGTGTGTGTGCGCCTTTTGCTGTGTCGTGGCACTGATTTCCTTCGTGTATGATCGATGCAAGAGTAAATCTCGGCGGGAATTGGGGGCGCAGAGGCAGCTGTCCTGGCTGTTTAGAAGGGACAGCGCATTCGCAATAAAGAATATTGGAGAAGATTCGGTGTATCAGTTTTTCCTGACCACCAACCGCGCTGGCTGGGTATATGCTCTGGCCGTCTTGGGTTCGCAACTTTGGGCGCTCTTCATATTTGTGATTGGGGCAGAGTTTGAACTTTCGGACGACAACAGCGATCTTGTATACACTTTCAGTTGCCCCCGGGATCAGAATTCCTGTTACGACCGAGCTGATTTGACCTGTGAGTTTAGCGTTTTACCCTGGATGTACCCCCCTCTATTCACCTCGGTCTAACCTATCCTTCTTGTTCAGGGCAAGGATGGGCAGTTTTTATGGTACTCATGGCTGTAAGTTTAAGTGTCCACTGTTGGCGTTCTGCCTTTGTTCGATCTCTGTTTACCATTCTCATATGGCCATCCAGGCTCATCTGCTGGAAGATATGATGAAAGGACTCAGACTAGTAATCTTCAGCGGAAAAGCAAGGCACGAGACAGGATCAAGAACAAGGTCGTTTATTGGGGGTCTTGTTTTGTTTTTTGTCGCAGCATTTACAGCTTATGCATCAACGCTTTACAATACGGCAATTGCGACGAGGTATGGAATTGTTCACCCTCTTTTCATATGCTTGTTCTTTAAAGAGTTAACCTTTTGCTAATTGTTGTGCTTGCTATCACCAATAAGCAACACTGAAATCATTGCAAACTCGGTGATCATTCTCTTTATCACTACTCTGGACGAACTTTTTTATTCAATCTTTGTGACTGCCAAGAAACTGTTGGAGGACGGAATTTCAGGGATGATAGAAGAGGAACCGACACCGGATCACCCTCGTGACAAGGATGACCAGGAAGAGATCGAGCTGTTGCGGGAGCAGAATGCATCGTTGAACTCAAACACGGAAGCGCTGCAGGAACAAAATAATGCGTTGTGGGAACAGAACAGAGCATTGAAGCAACAGAACAAGTTAGTTTCTGAGCAGAATGAAGCACTGAAGAAATTGCCCCCAATGCACCCCCTGTCAGTGGCTCAGGACGAGACTGTTGATGGAGCTGGGATGACATCCTTGGAGCAACATGGCATTTCGGCTAATGACACTCCCTCTACAGGAAGTTTGACACAAATCGACTAGGCAGGCTACGAACCAAACCATTTCGTATTTGTTTCAAAGTTACCATTCTGCTTCAACTAAAAAGTGGGGGGGACGAACGGGAAAGGAAAGATGTTTGGATTATGACACACCCAAATTTGGAACTTGGTAAATTAGTTGAGAGGTTTAGTTTCAGTTGCATCATAATGTATCATTACCTACTTCGATAGGGAGTGAATATTTGTTCAAGCTGATCCATGGCGCGGAGTATACGGCGGATCAGCACGCAGAAGACAGGTCAAGGTCCGAAATGGAATGATAAGGAGTTTGTCAGACACACACATAGATGTATGTATTTTGCAGCAAAGGCTAGTGAGCTTTCATGTCGCAAGAAAACCTCATGACACTGGTTAGAATGCCCACACTAGCCGTAGGCGAGCTTTTTCAGCGGCAGCACCAAACAATCGCATGCCGGGGTAGGGCCCTCCGGATGCGCAAGGACAAGAAACACTGATACTGGAAACATCCTCCTTAACGATCTCATTGGGGATTCCAAGGGGTTCAGAAATATCGCCAAAAGGTGTCAGAATTCTGAAAAGGCCTACTGTAAACTTACTTGGATTTCAAAATTTGAAAATAACTGATTGGAAACTTACTGAAATTTCAAAATCAAAGAGGTATTAATTCATACGCTTTTTTTACGTCGTCATTGTTCTGAACGAATTTCATTTTCATTTTCCGAACGAACGAACACCGAACGAATGAACGAACGAACAATGACCGACGAACGACGACTAACCGATAACGATGACGGCGACGATGTGACCGTCAGACGGATCGCACCGGATGTCGACCAACATCCGACGACCGACGCCCGCCCGCGCCATGCATCACCAGCATCAGCACCTCTGCCACAACCCCACAGGCCACAGCGTTGCGTTGCGTCGCGTCGCGTCGCCTGCCGACCGTATCACTGACATACATTATCCGCGCCGCTTCATCTTCATCGCCTCTTGCCTAGGCCGGGCCTGAGTCGCTGTGCCCAGGGGCCCCATGAACCAAGAGTCTCTCCTCCATCCCGCTGCAACGCCGCCGCCACCAATGCTTTCCTTAATAACTCACCACCAAGCCCGTCGCCCACCTCTACGTCCGTTGTGTTGCTCGCGCAATCGCTGTCCGTCCGCCAAGAGCAAGCTCTCCACAAGAAGGCACTACTTGGTTGATGGCCCTCGATATGCCACACACTTTCGCCCTCCCTTGACCAGCCTGGTCACAGCACCGAGGTACCAGTACCAGAGCTTGCGGTCCACTTCGCAGTGCGGCGGCCACCTTCGCGATGATGGCTGGCGGATGCGGCCTCGTGCAAGACGAATAAACGTGTATAGAGGTCAAACCTGGCCTTCAGTGCCTTGACTTCCCATGGTGAAAAGGCCACGAACATTACGCGGTTGACGATGCACCCAATTTTCAACTATTTTATTTGTATCTCCATCAATCTCAGTGTCTTCGTTGTTTCTATTCAGCCGGACTGTCCAAGTTTTCATCAACCTTTTGGTCAGGAATGGCCTCGATAGCTGCCATTTAGGGATTGAGGGGACGATATAAAACAAATTATGGTGGCCACTAAAATATGCAACAATCAATTGGCAGAGGAAGGATAGCGACAGTTCGTTCCACGAACACCCAAAATGAAAGGAGCAGGCTGTGGAACTTTGGCGGTTCGTTATTTTTTATCAATAAACTAAAAATGAGTAAAGATTAATCTTTTCTATTTTGATTCTTGTACTTAATGTTATGAACAAGCGCAGCATAATGCCCCTTGGGCATTGTGCTACCTCCTCTGTTGGAAAGGAGGGAGACCCCTACCTAGGTAGGAGTCCCCTACCGGACCTTTCCCGACTACCCCGTGTGCATGGCACGCCGGCGGCCTAGCTTTCTGGCA
>JALLPA010001084.1:0-11921 GCA_036939895.1 Thalassiosira exigua
GCTAGATAGCGAATAAAAAAATAATTATTGATTTTAATTAAAGCAATTGTAACAATTGTAGCAATGGTCGAGTGTAGATGGTATTGTAGACCTTGATCGAGTGCGGTGCATACATTGGCGTCTGCCTTTTTACATACCCTAGCGGCGTTTTTTTCACTCTCGGCGTATGCAGGTTCACGCCCGTCGGCGTATGTTTAAACTCGTGCGTAAGGTATGTTTTCGTGATTAAGGAGTGCTTGTCGGTTTGGATCCATACGTCGAGTTTCCATACCCCGAGGTATGTACGTATCGCGTTTAAGGTATGAAATTGGTTTCCTGATGCTCAACAGTAAGGTTAGCGTGCTCGACGACAATGCTTTCACAGAATGAATCCCTGCACTTACCATAATGCTGACGCTTCACCAAAGTGCGAGTCTTTGTCGAGCCATCCTCATCAAGATCAACAAACATCTCAATCATTTCATTGACCAGTTCTGCCTTGTTAGCTCCCAGCATGAACCTGCCACACCACTCGCGTGCCATCGAATCAACAATGAACGAGAATTGCTGTGAGGTGCGTCGTGGTGTGTGTGTGTGTGCCCGTTGGCGTCGAGCGAGCAAGTGTCGTGCATCGCGTGTCGCCGGTGTGCGTCACTGTCGTCGCGTGTTGTCGAGCGAGCGTGGAGCAAGCGCCGGGCGTCGTGGGTCGAGTGAGTGTTTGTGGCAGGCGGACGAGCGCACGTCAAGCGTCGAGCGAGTGTTTGCGGCGGGTGGGCGAGCGCACGTTGAGCGTCAAGCGGTGGGCGGCGTCGAGCGAGTGTCGTGCGGCGAGAGAGGAGACAGTGTCGTTGTGAGTTGTTGTTCTTTTTCTTTGGCACAATAAATACATGCATTTCATGACACAATACAACATACCTCCTCCAAATGCTTGGAAGATCCCAACAAAAGAGTGAAAGAAAAATTATGAACACTGATCTCTTTTGCGGTGCCATCTCTCTCCCCACATCCCCGTCACCCCCTGGTTGGTTGTTACGTGTAATCTGCTTGGATGGTCACCCCGCGTGTGCTTGTTTGCTGCGCTGTGAGCCTACCGCGGCACGTCGACTCATCCATCTTAGTCATTTGGCTGTCTCCATCCTATCGACGTGTCGTGTCTCTCGTCATTGGCGCCGCGCTGACGACGTGCGCCAATCTCTCTCGCAGAGAGCCTCAATGTAACATGTGCACCGACCGCTGCTGTGGCACAAAAGTTTGAGTGGCCGTGCTCCAAGTCAGAGAGCTTTGGTCGCCTCGAAGGATAGTTGCGGTGCGCGGGACACATCGCACCACATCAGAAGCAAGGCGATGCTGGTTTTCGGCAGCGGCGGTATCGTACAAACATATCAATATCGGCCAGCGCGCTGTCGCTGTCGTCAGCGACGGACGGTGGCCGGGGGGGGGCGAGGCGAGAGGCGGCCATGCTTTGCGGCGACGACGAAGGTGATCGATGGTGCATGTTGTGATGGGCTCTGGCTCTGATATCGATGTGTGATGGGCTCTGGCAATGACAAGAGAGAGAGAGAAAAACGCGCGATGGGTTGGATCTTTTGTGACGACAGACAGACCTTGGGAGCCGCTTCCTGTCAAGTTTTGATGGCGTCATGACATGGATATTTGCTTATGTATTATCTAAAATATATATATTAGTGACATCATGATTGTACTAAACGGTACCCATGAAACTTCGGCGGATTTTCTTCCAAGGTCTAGGAGATCTTACGGGAGATGGAATTTATGAAACTTATAAATTCTTGGAACTTCTTATCTCTACTTCAAGGAGTTTCCAAGCACTTCCAAGTATGTACCATACCAGCCCCGCCCTGTGACCTGTGACCCGTGACCGACTGCAGCTGTCCAGCCAGTACGCGGCGGGCATGCAATGTGCGTGTTCAGTCACTGTGCAGTCATCATCTTCTTGTGGTTTTGTGTATGCAGTGCTCTTTTTCGTCGCTTTTGGTATGTACGATACTGTAAGTACGATACCTTCTCTAGGTACCTGTACTTAGGCATTTGACCAAGGGGGGGTTATTATGCGCATCTGACCACTTTTCCCCCTCCATATTTGTTAAGTAATATACACCCAAAATTGTCCTAAATCGATCTAATCTAGTCCCAAATCGACTCAAATATCACAAAGGGGTCAAAATTGTTTCCAAGCAATATTCGAAGGGAAAAATAACGTAAGTTAGTCGACATTATTAACTATGTATGTCAACCCTATCTTTTCGGTCGCACTTTCTCACTTTTCTCTTCTCAGTCTCAGCCTCATCAACATCAACGCAAGATGCGAACAACAACTTCCTGAACCCACGAGAGCGGAGCCAGGCGTGGCGCGCGTGCGGCGCGGATCGTGCGTCGGGCCGGGCGGCGCACTGGCCGCGGGTCCGGTTGGGCTTGCGACACGACGGCGTCTCGACAGGTGTCAGCCACTCTGCATGCGAGGCGGCGCGGTCCGCGACGGCAGCCTTCGCGTAGAAGAAGGGGCCCGCCCCCCGGGTTTGACGTCGCCGAGACGCCTGCCTGTGAACTGGGCGTGTCTGTAGCTGTAGCCGCCCGCGCATTATTGTTTCGACATGCGAAGCAATCATCGCCCGTTTGACCTCGCGGCTCCTCGTCGCCTCCGTCTCGACTGCGACGATCCCCGCCGCGCCCATTTGAAGCGGCCTCGATCTCACGTGAGTGTCGAATGTCGCTGTATTGCCGTTTCGTTTGCGGCCCAAGAGAGATCGAGTCGACGGCCGGCTTGGGAGAAGCTCTTCGAGCGGGCGCAACGATCGCCTTCGGGGCCATGCTGCCAGCGAAGGTTTGGGTGCAAAGGTTCCAGTTCCGAGCTATGGCGGAGAGGATTGACCCGCAGCCGGGGCATTCTGCAGAGGGTTGTGGGCCACCGCCGACTGCCTTTCAGTCAAAGGTGAGTCTATGTGTGTTCTTTTATTAATGAGCTATCTTTTTGTATGCAACCACTACTTCCTCTAATGCTTTTTGTCCAGAACCTTTCGTTGAGCGTCGTCTGCGATCTGCGAGTCGCGCAGGGTTAGTGATGGTGCCCCATCCCCCCCTCAGTATTGCCGATTAAAATACCCAATGGTGTTTTGTCATGGGGGGGGTTCTCGCTGAACTATGCACAAATCATATCATGCGGCCTTTGGACGTGGTGCCCCTTTAGCTCATCTAACTCCACTGCAAAACTTCCTTCCCCAGCTTAAGTCGTTTGGCCCGCAAACCAACAATTTCCCAAAGGCCCGGTAGGCGCCGGTGCTACCTCCGTCTCATCTCAACCGATCGAAACTCCCCGAAGATTGCTCCTATCAAACGACACAGATCCTACTGAACCTTGGCTTATGCCGCCTCCCTCAAAATTGGATGTTGAGCTGTGATGAGATAAGGTCCCCAGCCAACATGGTTTGAGGGCTTCAGTAAGATATTCATCAGTTTCATTCAGCCTCCGGGCATTCAGGAGCTCGGAGCTCGCGCCGAACAACAACTACAACGAATATAGGTGGATTGATCAAATGAATGACAATACTGACTCGGGCGAGGCTCGCCGTCTGGGCGACGAGAAATCTTCTCCCCTTGCCGCTGATCCAACAGATCAAGGCCCGATGCCTCCGCCCTCATTCACGGAGGCATGGACTGAGCCGGAACCTCTGGAGATGCCCACAGAACTGACTGGCGATAGTGACAGCGGCGAGGAATCACCTCCCCTGGCCGCCGAGCCAACTGGTCGATGCTCAATGTCTTTGCCCTCGTTGACGGATGCGCAGCCTGACTCGGAACCTTCGGGAATGTCTGCAGACCTTCCTGGCAACTGTGTCAATGCGGAGGCACAGCCTGACCCGGAAGCTCTGGCGATGCACACAGAACTGACTGGCGATAGTGACAGCGGCGAGGAATCACCTTCCCCGGCCGCCGTGCCAACTGATCGAGGCGCAATGCCTCCGCCCTCGTTCACGGAGGCACAGCCTGACTCGGGACCCCCGCCAATGCACACTGATCTGACTGATGACTGTGAAAAGGATGAGGGATCTCCTCCCCTGTCCGCCGAGCGAACTGATCCGGGCGCAATGCCTCCACCCTCGTTCACATCGGCACGGCCCGGCCCGGAACCTCCGGCAATTCCCACGGAGCTGGCTGAGGAATGCAACAACGACTCGGCCCCCCCTCCCCCCAGCTCGGCATTTCCTGCAAAAGAGGACAGCGCCAAATCGATCGGCTCAGAAAATGGAACATATCGCCCCCGCTCGGGAAGTGGAACATATCTCCCTCGTCGCCACAAACCAACCGATCAAAGCGCAATGCCCGCATCCTCGTTTACGGAGACTCGGCCCGACTCGGGACCTCCGGCGTCGACCACGACACCGGCTGAGAATTGCAATGACGACACAGTCGGTCCCAATATTCCTTTTCCCGGCTCTGTGTCTCCCGTCAAAGAGGAGGGCGTCAAGCCAACCAGCTCAGAAAACAGCGCATGCTCTTCTGTTCATAACGAGCCAGCGCAGTCCTCGTTCACGGAAGCTCAGCCTGACTCGGAACCTTTCACGGAACCGACCGACGATCGCGACAACGACCCGGCAGGCCCTGTCTCGGTGTCCCCTCCGGAAGCAACGGGCGGCGCCAAGACGACCGGCCCGAAAGAGGGGGGATGCCACCAGCGCCGCAAGACCAGCAGGACCATGTCCTCCGCGTTGCGCCGCTCGTCGGCTTTCTCGCGCAGCACCGACAGCAGCGGAGATGGCGGCGGCGGAGGGGGGGGGGAATACCTCGTCCGCCGGCTCTCGTCCCTCGCGATGCGGCCCCGCCGTCGGTCGAGCGCGGAGCTGCGCGCCTCGCCGGGCTCCGGGGGGCGGGTGGACCACTCGTGGACCTGGACCCGACTGGCGCGCCGGAGGAGCACGAAGCCGGGGGCGGGGGAGGGGGGAGACGACGACGGTCGCCGGAGGTCCTCGACCTCCGGAGCCAGATTGGTCGCGGAGGGGGGGGAAGACAAGGGGGCGCCTGCGCCTCCCTCTGGCTTGGGGGGTTTTCTCAAAGCGATCCAAACCGGGGCGACGCGCGGATGCGGGTCGCTCGCTCGCTCCTGCCAGAAAGCCAAGGATCGCCCGCGATCGATCCTGTTCCCGACCCTGTTGACCTTCTCCGTTTTGACCGCCACGGGATTGGCGGTCATCGTCCACTCGGCCGACCAGCACTGCGAAGCAGTGAGGGCCGGGCTGCTCGAGCAGGCGCGGGACTTCGCGCGCGAGCTGGACGACGTCCTGTCGAAGGCGCTTTTGCCGCTCTTCACGCTTCAGGAGATGGCGGGGCAGCTGGAGGAATTTAGGACGATGCCGGACGCGATGATTTTCAATTCGACCCATCCGGAACGAGCGCCCAACTTTCGCGACGGCGGGAGGGCGTTCCGGAACGTCACCGACCTGTGCATGGACCCCGCCGTTCTGGACTCGTATCGCGGCGCCGCCGCGTCCATCCAGGAGAGCGCCAAGATGGGCCCGTCGTTGCTGAACGTCCAGCTGCAGCCCAGCGGCGTGGTGTGCCTCAGCCATCCTCGGTTCACGACCTACCCGAACGGGATGGTGGTGGATCACACCGGGGCCATCGGCCTGGATAGGATCCACGACTCCCTGCAAAGCGCGAGCGCCAGGAAGAGCATCGAAGACAAGGTCAGCGTCGGGGTGACGGGACCCATCACCCTGGTCCAAGACTCCAGACCCTCGCCGCACGAGACGCTGATATACTGGGCGCCGATCTTCATAGAGGGGACGGGCCTGGAGACGCTGGACGGGGCGACGTTCGAGGACTATTGGGGATTCGCGGGCGTGCTCGTGGATTGGACGGAGGTCATGTCGGAGGTTGGCCTCTACGAGTTCTTCGATAGCAGGGACATGGCCTTCGCGATCGTGGAGGAACGTCCCGGGGGGGAGGACAAGGTGGTCGTCGCATCCGCAGGGGACCCACTGACAAGAGAGACGGCGGGGTTGGCGACGCCAATTCGGTCGCGGGAGGGGTGGATCCTCCTCGCGGAAGCCCCTCCCCCTCCGGCCGGCGTCCCGGCCTGGGAGATCTGGGGAAGCGTCCTGGTAGTGCTGGGATCCGCCCTCGTGAGCCTTGCGCTCATGACCATATTGGTCAAGAAGGCGGACCACGAGGAGCTGCTGTGCCGGTGCATCCCCCGGAGCATCGTGCGGCGGCTGCACCGGGGGGAGACGGTCGTCGAGAGGTATAACGACGCCACGATGTGCTTCATCGACATCGTCAGTTTCACGAGCATGTCCGGCCGGATGGAGGCGCACGAGGTCATGGAGATGCTCGAAGTGCTGTTCAGGGAGTTCGATAAGTGAGCCGAGACCAGACCCGATCAAGACGTCCTCTTCCCTGCGTATCGCTCATTTCGATCGGTTTCGTCTTGCCTCTCAGGCTCGCAGTGAAGCACAACTGCTTCAATGCCGAGACGATCGGCGATGCCTACCTGACCATATCCGGCGGTCCCGGAGGAGAAGATGGGCCCACGGGGGCCGCGAACATTGCCGCTTTCTCCCTTGGTGCGGTCGACGCCGTCGAGAAGCTCGAATTCCAGGGCGGGAAGAAAATTATGGTACGCGGGAATCGAGCCGTATGACTTCGGTTTGCAAAGGGCACTTTGGTGGACGACTCTAACTCCCTGTCAAACTTTTTGCATTCAGATTCGTCTCGGCGTGGCGACGGGCCCAGTCGTAGCTGGCGTTATCGGTACAGTAAATGTCCCCAAGTTCACACTGTTCGGAGAAACGACGTCTAGGGCGGAGGAGATGGAATCGTCCGGCCTGCCCGGCAAAATCCAGTGCCACGAGAAGACCGTGGAATTGCTACGGAGTAATTTCCGCGCCAACTTATCCTTCCTTTGCATACCGAGAGAGGACGGATGCGAAGAAGCGCCGGAAAAGACCTGGTGGATTGTCCGCCCTACCGACTCAAACAGAGCGCTTGTTCAAGACGACTTAAATCCGAAGGGCGGCAGCGTAAGCATCCCGTATACGCAAACTTTGCCCAAGCGACTTTCTTCGGACATCGACGGGCCTTTTGCGGCGTACACTCCTGAGAAGAGAAGCTTTTTATTTGAGAATTATCTGCTCGCAGGGTAAGTTGATCTTTATCTCAATCCCTTGTGTTGTTCCGGCTTTCCTAACTTGAAAATATCTTTAGCAACCGTGTGTGGGATGAGGACAAAGCCAACAATATGAACACAGCGAAAAATATCAAACTCCGATCAATTGGGAATCTATTCAGAGTTGCTGTCTCAAACCAGAGAACGTTGATCATCACCGCCCTCACTTTTGCCATTCTACTGGCGGTTTTCCTCCCAGTCTTCTTCGTCTTTGCTAAAGAATACGAGAACGGTCTTAGGCAAAATGCCATCGATTATGCAAAGATTGCGGATCAATTTCTTCACAATGAGCTTGACAAGGCTCTCCTTCCACGTGAGTTCTTCAACTGCTTTCCCTTGCCAACATACATCAACATTTCTAAATGTCCCCGTCATTAGTTTTTGCTACCTCTGAGCTTGTGAAGCTCCTGGACAAGTGGTACGATTTGCCCTTCCTCATAAATGAAACGCCACAGTTTAACAAGGGTTCTTCGGTGTTCAACAACGTGTCCGACATCTGCCACGATCCAAAGTATCGCGAACCTTTCGTTGACATAGCCTCGAGCATCAAGGAGAGTTCGGGCATGCAGGGAATTCTCGTCAATGTCCAGCTGGCGCCAAGCGGAGTTCTCTGCTTGACACATCCTAAGAATAACACTGAAGATTTCCCCCCAGGGGTGTTCCTCGATACTTCAGGTGCCGTAGGACTGAATTTGTTTGACACCGAAAATCGAGCAGTGCTGAGCAAGGCGGCTGTTAAAGCGGAAAGGAAAACTATCCAGGGCCCTATCAAGTTGGTTCAAGGAAATCTTTCTGTGGTCGACGAAGCTCTCATTGCCAGATATCCCGTGTATGTTGGTAAGAGAAAACAATCGTCGTCCTTTTGGTCAATGAGATTGCTCTACCTAACCCCCTCAACTCTCTTCTTCTGTGCAATGCAGATGGCCATAATATAACCATCGATGGAGAAAACTATCCGTTTTGGGGCTTCACGTGAGTACCAGCCTCTAACTCTTGCATCCGCGTTGAAACTGCAAATATGCCCCCTTCCCCTCTCATTCCCTTCATTGTATCTTCCCCCAGTATTGTTCTGCTTGACTGGGACAAACTGAAATCGAAGTTTGGTAGGTTTATTTTGCATGACCAACGGATTATCAATGACAGTCGTTGCTAACTTTGCGTACCTCAACAGGTATATACGAATTCTTCAGCAGAGCTCACATGGAATTTCGGATGACACGTTTTGACACGTTTAACAATCGACATGTCATCATAGCAAATTCCACAAACCACGAAGTCTTGGATGAACACAACTCTATTTCTGTGCCTCTTGAAAGCAGTGACAATGCATGGACGTTAATAGTGGGGTATGACACTGGATTCAAACCTCCCTGGCTACCATGGGGAACCGCATGTGTTATCATCGGCTCCTTTCTGATATCGTTGCTTGTCATGATGGTCCTCGCCACGTCTAAGATGCACAAACAGCTCTTGTACAGAATGATGCCCCGAGAAGCCATACTGCAATTAGAAAAAGGGGAGACGTTCGTAGAAAGGGACTCCGAAGCTACTGTTTTCTTCTCCCACCTGATTGGTTTTCAGAATTTTCAGAATGAGATGACCCCACGATATTTTCTTCTCATGCTAACAGAGCTTTATTCAGGCTTCGACAAATTGGCCATGAAACACAAGTGCAATAAGATTGAATCCATCGGTGCGTATTACATTGTGGAAGCTCCTGGTCCAGAAAGATGTGGCGAGCAGGAACGAAGAGGTGTAGAACGTGTTGCTTTATTTGCTCTTGATTTAGTTGACTTTGTCAGGAACTACCAGTACAAAGGTGTACGGGTGCAGATAAGGTGCGGCTTCGCAACAGGCCCAATTGTGGCAGGAGCTATAGGCACGGGCGGTCTACCAAAATACACGGTGTTTGGCGACACGGTAAATTTCTCCAGTAGAATGGAAAGCACATCGCGAGCAATGATGATTCAATGTCCGCACAAATCATACAAGTTGCTTCGCGAGTCTTCTGAGTTCGATTTTCAGCTGGAAGAACGTGAGGAGGAGGGCGAAGTTGGCATCTTCGTCAAAGGCAAAGGCCAGACTTTGACCTTTTGGGTCAAAGGCTTCACAAGTGCAGGTCGTGATGTTGAGACTTCCGGGGACTTGGTGGGAACAAGAGACGTCGCAGCACTTGGAACGGATTTGGTATTGGATGTAGAGACTTTGTGTTTGGGTTCAGATGGGAAGGACAAGAGCGTATCGTTCCAAGTTGGAGCTTGTGTTCAAGAGAAGTAAAATATCAGAGCTTACTAAGGGGCAGTATTTGGGCTCACAACTTTGACACAACTTTCAGTCGAAAAACGCTCACACAACTTTTCCAACGGCCACACAAGTACTACTTTTTGGATAGCTGTATCATTCGTAAAAGTTGTGTTGACGTTGCCACACAACTACTACAATACTTGTGTGGCCACACAACTTTTTGTTTGACGAGTTGTTTTATCAAAAAGTCGGCCTGGAACAACAAACAACCGCCGCACGCCCGCCCCGCGCATGCCGTATGAACGTAGTCTTATAAAATTGAGAGAGTAAATAAAATCTTAAAGTACGTCACGCTGGGCCATTACTGGCTATAGGTATTGTGACCAACACCGTTACACGGATCGCACCCCCAGCGATACGGCCTTTGCCGTACACCAGGATTTTGGACGGCTGGCCTGTTGAACAGTGCCTCGGCAAAGAGGACACATTCGTCCCATCCTTACGACGATCAAACATGTACAAAACGAATAATCTTTCCCACATAAAGCTATGTTTGCCCATGGCAAGTCAGGCTCCAAACATGACTCATCCAATAGTGCGATGGTATGATCCTGTTCCAGTCCAAGAGATCTCCGTCATTGCAACATCTGTTCCTTGGCGCCAGCAGGGACTCTAGGGCAATCCCTTCATCCAATGGTGGTGGGCCCGTTCCTCTTCTTCCCTATCTGCAGCGGCCTTTCACCATCGTGCGAAGTTGATTTTCGTTGGTTGCTGTCGATACTTTCCTCTGTCTTGCTGTTGCGTTAATTTGTCTCGCCAGGAAATCATAGTGATATTGCGCCTATTGCGCCACAGGCCCGATCGTTGACGCCGACGCCGATGCCGACGCCTCCTTTTGTCGTGTCGATTGTGATTTTTCCTCGTGTTTTGATAGCGCTGTTGCCTTGCCAAGAAGCTGATCTGGGACCTCAACTGGGGCCTTTTCTCCGGGTTTGATGGCCTCAATCTCACGTAGTTCTTGGTCGAGCTGGCGCTCAGCTTCCTCGACAATCTCCTGGAAGGATTTCTAAACATCAGGCATGTCTGTGAGGGAAAGCCTCTCGCTGGGTGATGGCAGCATACGCTTGTCCATGCTGGCCGGGGAACTCATTCCCGCTCGGAAAACCTGGATCGAACCGAATTCATCCTCCCAAAGTTCATCGTACAGAGTATCGATGTACGCATCGAGTGCCTCATCTTCCTCTCGAAGCATGGCTGCTTCTTTGAGTTCTGCCCAAGATCGCGCCTTGTGGGAGCTCCCAGTTGCTTCCGCCGGGGGGCTCCCTCCGACCTCCCACCCCCGGATCCTATTCTCTGCTAACTTGCTGCTTGCCCCTTCGCTGGATCAATCTTCGCTCCTTAGGGTCTCCTTGAAAGGAGGCCCAGTTTTGCTAGGATCGTCATCGTTGGTTGGGGGCAACATCGCCGCGGGATCGAACGCCGCGAAAACGATATCCCCACATCGTGATGCTTAGCATCGACCTCCGGCTCTTCTGCCGCCGGAGAGATCCGTGGCTCTACCGCCAGAGAGCCGAGTTTGCTCGTTCCGGACACAGGCCCCAACTTTTCCTCTTGGAAGGGGGTCACCCGTTCTGCTGCCGGGGCTATCTTGCTTCGATCGCCGACCAGCCGCTCGAGGAAGGAAAGGAACAGACTCTTTTCCTCTTGTATCATCGGCTTGAAAGTTTCGGCCGAAGCATGGATGCACGGTGCTGCTTGCCACCGTAGGTTCTCGGCGCACCTATTTGCCCGTTGCATCTTGGCCTCGTCCTCGCGGTGTTACTGCTGGGCCTTGGCTATTCGAGCGTTGAAGCTCTCCTCCGTCTCTTCCCCCGGGTAGATGAGCAGAAGTGCCCCGCTTGAGTTCGGTGCCTCGAACCAAAAGGAAGCGCCGTCGCTGCTTTCTGGCGGTGGCAGTGGCACGGCTATCCATTCGTTTTTCAGCACCGGCTTTCCCGCCGTGACTGAGGGCGTCCTGGCGTCGTGGCTGGCGCTGCCTCTGTCCTCGCTGCCTTTGTCGTTGCTGCTGTACCACGGATTTTGATGCGACTGGCGCTGTCGTCCTGCCCAGGTATCCATGGAGTTTCCCGCCCGACCGTGGGGAAGCGGGCCCATCCGCCATCCCCTGATATCCGCCTTCCCTCCCGAATCTGTCGAGACTAGGAGGGACCGGAGGAGAGACTTTTGCTGATCCGTATTGCCCGGGCCGTCGTCGATTGGACCCGCTCTTCGCCGTTGTGGTCCCCGGCCATTTCTTCTCTTGCCGCGGCTCGTTTTTGATGGGGCTGGTCTCTCCAAGGTCGTCAACGACCGGCTCTTGTTGTTTCCACCACCGGCTGGGCCGTGGAATATCGTGGGGCCGGCCGCTGGCCTAGGGAAGCCGGTGGACACCATCTTGGGGAGGGCCGTCCGGATCCGGCGATTTCGGCCGTTTACCCCGGTTTTCACGTGGGAACAGTACTCCGGTCTACTTACGGGG
>JALLPA010001085.1:0-23084 GCA_036939895.1 Thalassiosira exigua
GACCGCGTAGGCATTGCGGATATGCTTACGTTAGAGAGTCCGTTTTAGCTGTCATATAGAAGTTAATCAGATTTAATACGAGTACTACTACAATATTCTAATGTGTCAACAACAACTCTCAAGCTGTTAAGTATGCACTCTCTCCTTCCTCAATACAGATAATTGTTTGGTCACATCGTATCAGATATAAAAGATGATGATAAACCACTTCACAATTAACTTGCCTGCATCCTGATTGATCTAGGGTTAGCGGTGGATCAAGGAGAAGCAGAAGGAGAACACAGCTGTCGTGCCACACGTGAACAAAAGAAGAGGATGAAGGCCAAGTCCACAAGGAACAAGGAGACAACGTCAACAACAGCAATATCAAAGATACTTGCTACAGCATCAAAGGCAAACATCACAATAATAGGGGTGATAGTGTCAACAGGAAGGAGAATACCATGAGTCGGTTGGGGAGAGAGAAGAACAACCACTCCAAGGATTGGTGCCAGGAAGAAAAGGAAGAGAAGAGGCAGGATGATCTGAGAAAAGGGACAGGGAGCAACGTCATCTAAAACAATGCCTTCGCTGCCAAAATTGAAGACATCATTGTGAACATGAATGCCAATGCTAATAATCCCTCTGGGGAGAAAAAGATAGGTATATATGCTTCTACCCCAATAAAATCAAGAAGGAAGAAGAGCAAGAAGGATAAACGAAGTCAAAACGAGAGCAAGAAGCCACACGGAAGCTGAAACAGAAGATTGGAGCAGCAATAGAACAAAACGTAGGAGGGGGGGAGGAGATGATATTGGTGGGAGAGAAGATTGCAGACAAAAAAGGGGGAGAGGGAAAATCTTGACTTTGTTCACGGCAGTTCTCATCAACTGGGAATATAGAGGAGGACAACAACAACGGCACACTGCAATAAAATGCTGCCAAAGTTGCTCAAGATAAGGATTCAGAGAAACGCATACTGTCCATCTTTGACCACAAAAAACAGAGACCATGCTGACATCGGTTCAACTTTGCTGTCAAGAAGGCAAAAAGAAAAGTGCAAAGATTATGAATTGCATAGAGTAGATAGAGGATAAAAACTAAATTGAGTACATTGGTCAGTTCACGGTGGAGCAGGCCATCTAGAATGCCATCTGTCACAAGTACTTCTACATTGCAGAGCAGGTATTCATCTGTGAAGGCCAAATAGATGACGCTTTTGGTTACCATGACACAACAATTTCCCAGGTCTCGTAGATACCTACAACTATCTGCAAATAAAATATAAAGAGGAGATAGTGGTCTAATTAATGACTCGAGGCCTGAGAGAAGACCTCGTGATCTGAGCCGGGACTGCACTTTGGACATTGAACAATGGCTGTCAACTCTCCTTTAATCTTTCATCTACACATGTTTAAGACCACACTTGTCCTCAAATGAGGTTTTTCTCTCTTTTGCTGGCCACACAGCCTTTCAGTCATGCTCTAAAAGATGTACAAATGCATTCTAATAAGCAAGCTGAGAGCCATTCTGCTAATGGAGAGTGACGTCAACTTCGGCTAGCGATGGTGTGCAATGTACATATGATAGACAATATGTGACAGTTTAGTTTCATACAAGATAAGATTTACAGCAAGAAAATCAAGATATCAGATGATGGATTATTGGCCAGAATATTATTTTATGACAACATACAACAGGCTCTAGTATCAGTAGAGCTTGGTTCAGTTGATACTACCCACTGCTATGACAACGTTGCCCATACCATCACCCCTTCAGTATTTTAATCTCTTGGAGTTCTAGAAGAGACGGTTTAGTCTATGCTCTTGATAATCCAAGACATGACGTACTTCCTTTGAACAGCATATGGGAACTCCATGCAATTTGCATGGAGTACTATTGAGATCAAGTTACAGAAACTTCTGCCAAGGGAACTGCACCAATCTAGCCGGATGGTCAGCAATCAGCATCACACTTTTTATGCACCCAAGGAGAACGGATTGGGGGAAACTTCGTATATCCAGTCTCTGACTTGTCTGACCATCTGGCTACGTTTTCGTCTTTGGGTAAGATGGACATCCTTCACATCAATCTACAAAACAATCAGACCATGATCAAGGCTCACGAAGCCTTTCAAGTCAATATCCATAACTGGGACAACCTCTTCAAGTGCTTTTATCGCCTGATACTTTTTTGCTGACAATGAGTAGGCCTGGGCATCCACTGACAATAAGGGTCAAGATTATATAGAAATTTCAGTGCCAATGCCCAACAGAAGCCCAGTATCCATTGATCATCTTCCAGTTAATGAAGACAATGTGATACTGTGTGTACCTGCTTATCACACAAAGTCAAGTCCCACATCGATGCAATGTGTGGCAAGGTGCAAGAATTTATCAACCGAGCCAACGGAGGGAAGCTTAGACAATGGGGTGCTTGGTTCCTAATGGACTATCGGTTTGATCCCAAGGTAGGCTATGGCTGTAGCAGCCCTCCATGCCATAGGAGGAGCTGGATGGCTGTTTGAGGACAAAATTGTTGCAAAGCATACCTTTGAATGGAGTGATTAATTTCGCCCCTGATTGAATCAGGACATCAATGCAGGGTTTCATGGCACATATTTCCTACTTATCAGAGTGAAATTCCTTATTGCCCCAGCCAACAAACTCTTATGCATTATGGCTTTGAAATAAAAAGAGATCTTAAGTGTTATTGGAGATGAGGATCTCATATCAATCCCTAAAAGAGTCCTTCAGGAGGTATGACTCATTGGTTGAGTGGAGTTGGCTTGAGTTTCCATGAAAAAACATGTGACAAGTTCGGCAACCAATGCCTTTTGCATCTCATTCAGGAGGCAGGGTTTGATAAGGATAGGCTGAATAGTCACAACCAAGTAAGAGTTAATAAACAAGTTTTATTTCTGTCAGATGTGCTAGATTTTTCTGGTGAGGTACTCGTCAAATGATATCTTGAGTTACACCTAATTGAGAGGCCATGATATCACCCCAACTTTCTCAACAAGACACCCCAGGGAAGGACTTTTGCCTGTGGGTGCATACACTGCAAGAGATTGTACCCTCATGTGGCATCATGGATAGACTTAGCCACTTCTGCCATGGCTACAAAGTCTAGCCCCAACAGTATGATGTCAGCAGTATGATGTCCAAGGTGAAGATACCTGCCTTGCCAATGGGAATTTTCAGAGGCAGAGCTTCAAGGGGAATAGGTCAACAAAATCTGTTCAGAAACGAAGATAGGCATTGATGGCAAGTTATCCGCTTGCCAGCAAAATCTCCAAGATCAAAGTTAAATGTTGGATGGGCAGCTCCAATGAATCTGACATGCTCCTACGGCTCGTGAACAGCTCGGACCGGAAGGTATTAAATAATTGGCTCGTAGATCATTTGGGATCGATTAAGATGACATGTCTCACTCTAATGCAGTAGTTGCAGTGATAGACTTTCACATTGACAGCTCAACAATTTTATAAGATGATGTCACCTCAGAAATTTAACATTGTTGACTTCACAATTTTATGTGAGAAATCCCCAGCCTACTCTCTAGATCACCGTGACAAAAATCAGCGATTATGACATAATGTGGTAAGCAAAGCCACCAATATTTTCTGTACCTTAGTAGATCATATGAAGATAGTCCATGTGTATGTTGATCTTTCAGCCAAAGATTGCCCCAAAACCGTTATATCTTGCCCCGATACTTGGTTGACAAGATACCAAGATCACTTTAATAAGATTCCCATTTGCTCATATATTTCTAGATCAAATGGCAAATCTTTGTCCCTATTCTGTAATTTGGATCTCGAATATCCTCTCGTGTAGTAGACCCCCACACTTCCTCACTCAACACTCCTTCTCAATCGAACTGAAATCTTATTACACAGAGATTGCGAGAGAAAAGTGAGACATGAAATGAATTGGTTGGAAGAGTCACCTCCTTTCCAAAGTAACATGCTTTCTTGGTCCCAAAAGTGTCTTGGTCACAGTTGTAGGTACTCTGCATATCCAAGCACCCACAGTGTCAATTATTACCCCGTGTAATGATGGACCCCTACATTGTCACGGCAATCATTACCCCATCTAATAATAGACCCCTATACTGCCTCACTCAACACTCCTTCTCGGGCGAACGGAAATTTCATTGCAATCGCTCATGAACAGTGAGGTATAAATTGATATGAATTAAAGAGTCACCTCATTCTCGAAAGTCGATGCATCTTTGAAATGTAGCTTTACTCTCCTTTTGAAGCAAGGCTTGGATCCTTGTAAATATATCCCACTTGAAGTTGTTTTGTCTCCAACTCCCACTTCTTCAATATAGAACTCCCATACTTAGTTTGTTAAATCAAATCAAGCTTATTCATGAAAGACATACGGCTTTGCGACATTTTTTTGCCTTTAGTGGAGACCACTATGGTCACATCTCCTCTTGATGATACACTCCTTAAGCTTACCCATGTGTTTCACGTTAGAAACCGCTAGAATCGTTCATCTTCACCTGGGAATCACTTCTTCACCTCATTGGTTGATTGGCATCAAGCTGTGCTCACGTGACTACCCTATTCTTGATTCAATAATAGCGGCAGTTGTATCTTGCACTCTCCTATCTAAGGTGCCCCTCTTTGACGATACAGGAATACTACCTTCACACGATAATATCCACTTACACCCCAATCTCTAATATTGTGGTGGTGACCCGCACTTGATTGTATATATTGACTTCAAGATGTCTTTATCAGATGTGCTCCATGGCAAGCTTCATACCCTGTTGCAAAATGACTATATTGTTCAATACATCCCAGCACTCAATATAAAATGCTGTGACAGATAAAGTTAGGTTGTGATGTAAGAGACGATGCAAAATGCTTAGGCTCATAACCTGTTGGACAGTCAGGTGCCATGAATCTGACAAACTCATGCGGCTCACAAAACTCTTGGACTGGAAGGTATTAAAGAATTGGCTCGTATACCATTGGGATCAAGTTGATTATGACAGCAGAGGAAGCTAGGCTGTAGAAGATACGCGGGAACAGTATGATGCGGTTAAGTAAAGAGATAAGTGGTATGTGAAGAGAAGCACCAAGAATGAGAGCAGGTGCAGCCGAACGTAAAACCCCGTATAATTTTTGATTATGGACCGGAACCATGAACGGCTAGTCAATGGGTAATGCGCTGTATGGTTTCTTTCGATAAGACTATTGTGCGGGATGGAAGTAATCCGTTTCATTTCCATAGTCTGGCGTTCCAGGCTGAGAGGTCCGATTCTTTGAAGATTCTGACGTCGTTGCAGCCAGGCCCTCTTATGAGCTTCTCGATAATAAACCTATCTGATTCGGTGATTGCCTGATTTTCATCACTCGGCAAGCCAGAACTTCGGGCTAGGACAACACTTCGTGCGTTCTGGACATGCATGAACAACGCCTCCAGAATGTGGCGAGGAATCCGACGACGATCCGAGGGCATCGCCAGTGATGACGTGCCGTCCAACACTATCAAGTCAAATCGACGGTCTGTAATCTCATGGGCCTTTTTGTAGGTGGCCACGGTGAGAGAAATGCTAAGATGACAAACACTCATCAGGAGCCGTTCAAGTTCTGTCCTGGTAGGGCCGATGTAGAGGATGTTGGTGAAGCATTTCAAAGCTCGGCGCAACATGTTGGAAATGGCCCTCCTGGGGATGGTATTAGATGAAGCCGTTTCCACAACAATGTATCTGTTGAGGTAGAAGACGTCTTGAAAAACTTACTCCACAAGACAGGGCATGGAAGATGAATGAACCCACGTGAGCCACCACTTGGTATCCCTTCCCGGCAAGGCAATTCCGGGAGAGAGGGCATAAATGGGTCCAGGGGGGAAGGACGAATCACGGGCGAGAGACTCATCGTGAAGAGATGAATCGCTGGCAAGAGATTGATCCCAGGGGGGGTAAAAGATGCTGACTGATTTTGTGAGCGGAACTGGTCCATAGACCACAAAATTCTGGTTGCAAGAGAAGCAAAAGAAGCCCTTCCGAGACCCTTGAATCCATTTCTTGGCTCAGAAGGCAACACGCTCAGGTCCCCCCTCGAGGGAAATGCCATCATTGGGGTCGACCTGATGCGCATCATGCTCATGATGAAGGAGGGACCAGATTCGAATGCAATCAAACCCAATCTTGTTGCGAACACCTGGGACACGAAAGGTGCTGCACGGACTAAAGATGGTCCAAGGGTCTGGGGCCTGATCCATCATCGTCGACAGAAGACTCCTACGGGAAGCAGCGGCGGCCATTCCCTTTGCAGGAGGGGGGAAACATAGGGGGGTGGTGGGAGTGTGTGCACAGTACACGACGGAAACAAAAGTGTGAGGATGGGGAATGGCTTTGGGGGCAAAGAGGACAAGGTGGATATGAATGTGTGCAAAGCCACTGCCACGCCTGTGATCCGTCACAATATGACAGACACCCGTTATAATTTGAGGGACACCAGTGAAATTTCCACATGTCGGGTGTCAAAAACGGACCTTTTATCCGTCAAGTTTCGACGGGCATCTGTCATTGTTTGATAGACATCCATCAAAAAGGGAGATTTCACATCCGCCTAAGGTAGTTGGACGGATGAAAAAATTGGGTAATATGTATATCAGAAATTTGTTCATCCGTCATAGTACTACGGATGTCTGTCAAACTTTGGCGGATGCGAAACAAGCTAGATATGCAACTTGACGTGCTGGAGGTCCTTAGCAAATGAAACGTGACGGAGCTGTGAACTGACATTGCATGGCCGGTCGCGGGCCCTCCATGGCGTTCATAGAGGTGCTCTGCACTATCGTTTTAGTTGTTATCTCACCGACCCACGTTTCAGCGACATCAGCGATCGCATTATCGCTCGCAAAACTTCCCCTTGACATTTCTATTCTCAGATAAACAAAGAAACCAGGCGTTTTGAAGTTAGGGTTAATGCTATCCTCAAGGGATAAATCTCATACGCAGGAATCAATACCAAAAAAGGTCAGCGCCTCGCCCGCCAATAAAAAAATAAAAAAAATCGAATCTCTTCCCGCCAAAAAAAGAGATCAAACCCCTTCCCACCAAATTTCACGACATCTTCCGCCGAAAAAAAGAACTCATCCAACATCCGTTCAAGGCCAACGTCATCCATCGGACGTTGGAATCATTATCGCTGATGCCATCTAACGAGATTTTAAGGCAGATGTAAGGGATGACTTTCAAGCACCCTCTAGATAGGAAATTCGTATACGTACGCTTGGCGCGCGGGACTACTGAGTACGGGGATTTTTTGTAGTGATTCCTATGTTATTTCTACGTCGGAATTAAAAAAATCATTAGACAATCATTTTTGACCTCCCTCAAGCGGCTCGGGGCCGGGCGTACCTAAGGAGGTTGCCTCTGTATTGAACCTGGGGCCCACGACCGGATAAATAGCTTGATTCTTTTCTTCCTCGTTGGTTTTGGAACCCGCGTTCACAGGCCAGCCATTTATTTTGTTGCTTCTTTCCGACCTGTTTGGCTATTTTAACTTCCCATTATTTGATCACAGTTTTTGCGACATACATACCTACTCCTATCTGTTATTCAAACATAAGAAATGCCGAAAATAGCACTAACATTGCTAGGATTTCATCTTTTTTAAGGCAGATTGGATGTCAAGTAGTACGATTTATATCATTTTTATCTAAAATACGAAAAAGGAATCAGTCCAGCACGAGGATCTCAAGTTCCGACGAGTCGCTAAATGAATAGCCAAATATGTCGGAAAGAACCATTGGGGCTGTATCTCGGTACATACAGTAAAGACCTGCGGATGGACGCGTGTTGGTAAAACAAAAAAGAAGGATGATTGCATCATTGCATCATCACCTCTCTGTTGCTTCTGAGTGTACGGGTATTTACACGTCGACGAAAGAACCTTTGCCTTGGGGCAAACGCAACTCGTAGATGGCCACACGTTACGCAGCCAGTGTCGTACTGGCTCATAAAAAACATAACTTGCAATAATAATGAAGTCGTTCACGTTTCTTGCTACGCTTGCGATTGCCGCTACGGCCACGGCTGCTGGGCAGGAGTACATGGTTAGTAAATGCAGGCTACATATTCAACATAATGTAGCATGATCAAACTCACGCATTCCCCGACTTAACTTGATCACAGCTGGAGGAGAAGACCGCCGGAGGGTCGATTCGAGGTGGCGGCCTTAACTTCTTAGACAGCGGCTACAAGTGCAAGTCGGGCAAACCAGTCTGTTCTGGATTCCGCAAAAGCCAGTACTGCGATGGCGGTGGCGATTGCGGCAAGGCCATGTGCGGTTGCAAGGCTGGGCTCGACTTCTGCCGCCGTGGAATCAACCCCTGCGATTCTAATCGCCGCCGCAAGTACAGTTGTCACTCGGGCAACCCGGTCTGTCCTGGATTCAGCAATAGCCAGTACTGCGATGGCGGCGGCGATTGCGGCAACGCCATGTGCGGTTGCTCGGCTGGGCTCGACTACTGCCGCCGAGGAACCAACCCCTGCTGAACTAGAGGAAGAGTGAATTGGCCTCTCCAGGTATCTTGGTTGTGAAACTGCTGCTGTGCGCGCTGAAAACTATTAAGCAAGCAACTTCTATGTAAAGTAACTTCCTCTTGCGTGTCTCCTTTTTACAGTTTTTGCAGGGTCTGGCATTTACTGGCGCCAACGACCTGTTCCGAATATCAACTGTTATGTATTATATTAGCGGCTCTGGGTATGCGACAGCACCCGTCCAACAGATCAATCGTGCTGAAACTAGCCAGAGGGGAAGGGGGCAAGTAGTGTATATCACAGACTGGATCTGAAACATGCTTCTTACACTCTCGCGTGGATGTCGTCTACTCTACGTCATGTAAAGACCTCACCTATGCGTATGACCTTACATACTTCAATGTAGGTATGAGTCCTTAGTCGCACAACTATCTACAAGATTATCTCTTCATCAGGTAGTCTCACATACGCTCTCATCCGCCAATTCCTTCATGTCAAGTTTTAAAAATCAGCTTCCTCGCCCAAACTTCTTGCAGGCCTCGGTTCAACTGCTTGTGTTATTCTCCTTGCTGGCTGCAATAATTTCGTCCTTCATATAATATCCGTTGGCAATGTCGCTCGTTCGACAGAACTCTTCAGTGAGGTGCAACGCTGCAAAGGCGTTCACGAGCTCCGGCACGATCCTCGGATCCACAAAAAAAAACGATCCACCAGCTGTACGTTGACGTGGAACCAATCTGTCAGGAGGGCCTTCGTCTCTTCATTTCTGTGCTTCACATAGAAGTGGTTCAAGAATTGGTATCCATGTGCCCCGCGACAGCGACAATGAAGACAAAGAAACACAACACGCCCATGAAATTGGCGGAGGAGATGAAAACGAAGAATAAAGACGAAGTGATTGCGTTACTATCAGATGCCACAGTGGTGAGATACGTGATGCAAAGTGGTTGGTCTCGTGCACCTGTTCCAAGCATTGCAAGGGCTGCCTGAGGTGGCAGACTATCAAAGACATCTATTCATTTTATAGCCTATAATCATATGCACATATCGTATGAGTGTTATTCGTGTTCAGCCTTGTCCCGCCGAACATCGCGGCCTGATCGTCTCGTACGGAGCCCGCAGGATCCAATGGGTGTGCAAAGGTTTGCCTTCTCTCTACTTTCCCATTATTGCACTGTCCCGAGAGGGATGGTGATTGACTTTTTACCGGGACAATGCGGAAGATGAAATATATCAAGTTAGTTTGTCAACTTGTCATGACACGCTGAAATTCTGCCCGGCATTGGTTCCATTGTGCTTCTACAACCCAGACAATGATGGCAGCATTCGCCTCCTCTGGATTGTCTAGCATACACCAGTGACTTTCCCTTCGACAGACGGGCATGCAAGTCGCACTCTGCAGCCACGATCCTTACTCTGCCGCANCACCAGTGACTTTCCCTTCGACAGACGGGCATGCAAGTCGCACTCTGCAGCCACGATCCTTACTCTGCCGCATGTGCTCCTCGAGTTAATTTTCATCAGCGCTCCACACCCCCAGAGTATGCAGGCACTGCCATTGTGGCGGGTATGCCACCTCAAGCGTTCCTCACCACACTGCAAGGTACAGTTCGACAAGTGGGTCAACTCAATCCCAGTTTGGCACCCATGCATTGCAGCAGTGTCCTTGAGGCCCAGGACGAGTAGGGATGATGACCTCGCGGTGGAAAGCGCAACTTGATAAGTTAACACTGTCTTTTTGGGTGTTGCCGTGGATACGGTGAAACAGAAGTTTCCACAATGGAAAGAATTAGGTGTAAGTCGAGAGGGCGATGAAAATCAATTCTCAATGAGGATCATACCTGCACATCTCGCCGGCCCACATGTCACTCCGCAAAAATCATATTGGCATAGTCTTCGGGGGGGCCAGAGAGGGCTCGGTGGAATCTCCAAGTTTCAAATGGATACCTCGGGCTCGGAGGTCGACTCCGCACTATCGCCTTCATCCTTCATCGTTGCCTTAACTGCGTCTGCTTCGTCGACCGCTCCCTCTGCCTCCCCCCCCACTCCCACCTTAACCTCCGGCTCCGCTGCCTCAGGAAGAGGCAGCGCCACCCGCTCCACCCTATCTATAATCGTGTGGGTTGTGGTCTCGAGGACGAGCGTCCCGTCGGCCAGCCGAACCTTGCGCCTTTTGATCCGCTCTTCCGATCGGACCTCGACCGACCCACCGTCGGGGTGCGCGTACCGCTCCGTCCCCTCGATCACCTGGGTGCCGTCGGGGAGCGCCCGGGTGGACACGGCGGCAGTGGGCTTTGCGCGTTTCGTCCCCGAGGTGGGTCCGTCGTCCCCCGTCGACTTACTCGCCTCCTTCTTCTTCTGATCATTTGCCTTCACGTTCCACGCGAAACCAAGCTGACATTTCGATTCGTTTTCGTTCGCAAAGGCAGGTGCACGAGCGATGTCGTCAGCCAATCCATATCCCGAGACTGCTGCGGGCAACGCGGGCAGCCAAGTAGCCACCGCAAGCACCACAGGCCACCTGTGGCGATGTGCGATCTCTCTGATGTCATAACGTTGCAAGCAAAATCGCCCATGCCTCCGTTAGATACGTGCGCGCAATCGCGAGTCGTAAGCATGGGAGGCCACTGACCCCCACATGCCCCCTTGTTGTTGGATCGTTTTGGACAACGTTTCCCACCGCCCCGAAACGTATACTCTATGCCTATGCGACGGCCATAGGCTCGCGGTAAAGCGACAGTGCCGCTCGCGCATCCGACATCCAACGTCCTCCCAGAATGAAACTCTCCTCGCCGCCCCGGCGCCTCAAACTACGAGCCTTCTCTGTCCCTGGCGACTCTCCCTCTCTCGCGCTCTCTCACCTCGTCCAGCGCCTTGATCCGCTCGTCCGTCAGACACATCTTCTCCCCCCGATCCCTCCGTGCCTTGAACTGCCGCTGGTTGTTCACCCATCGCCCCAGCGCGCCCTCCTTTTGAGGCACGTTCGCGTGGCCGTGGCGGGAGATGTACAGCCGGAGGGCTGGCGTCGTGTTGCGCGGGAGGGTGACATTGTGAGAACGACATGTTCCAAAAGCGAAACCGCCGATCCGTCAACCCTGAGCTATCTGCGAACTCACCCTCGAGGGCCTTCTCCCACGACGCCTCCCTCGCCCCCCCTCCCCCCGACCCTCGTCCCCTCCGCCGCTTCTGCCCGGACCTCCAATTCTCCTCCGGGCCGCTCTCGCCGTCGCTTTCTCCCCCGTCGTCGTCGAGCTCGCCGCCGTCCGGCTCGCCGTCCGGACCCGGCCGATCCCACGTCGTGACCCGCCGGGCGTGGTCGACGTAATACGGCCGGCCGGATCGAGGGTCGGACAACTCCTCCCATCCCGGGGGGAGGGGCGCGGGCGCGGAGGGCGCGGGGAGGGCGGGAAGAGCATCGTCGACGGCGGCGGAAGTCGTTGCGTCCGCCGCGTCCGATTCCGTCGCGCTCATTGTCGAGAGTGTACGATAGTGTGCGGAGATAGCGGTCAAAATAGCGGGCGGTATCGACAATAGAAAGGGCGAAACAAATTTTGTCCGTCGGTAATCCCCCGCTACCAAATCGAAATTGTAGAGCGCTAAACCGACGGTTCCACGAAAACATTTTGTGCCTCCCGTCGTGGTATTGTAGATCTCTCTTCTTCTTCTTCTGTTGCGTTGCCCTTCATCCTCGTCCCTGTCGCCATCGCCCATCGCCCCTCGTGGAAAGCGACGGGGGACGTGTGGTGATAGGATGACGACCCTGAGACAGACGGCGACAGAGAAAAACCGTGGCATCGTCACCGGGCCCCGAATCGCGACCCTCGCCCTCCGCTTCTCGGGCGTGTCGCGTCGCCTTCTTCTCATAATTCGTAGCACGTCGCGGAACTGGGCGTCTACGAGTAGCATTTGATCGGAAAAGAAATTATCGAGTGCCTTCGTCCGAAGCATGGAAGCGCAGTGGACCCTCTGCACGGGGGAAGAGGATTTCCGCTTGCGGGAGGATATCTTTCGCGTTCGGATGGCGCCGAACGTCACCAAGGTTAGAGNGGGAAGAGGATTTCCGCTTGCGGGAGGATATCTTTCGCGTTCGGATGGCGCCGAACGTCACCAAGGTTAGAGGCCGTGCCTTTCATGGATGCATCAACTTGAAAGAGGTGGATCTCGGCAACGTGACCAAAATTGGAGTGAATGCATTCTTTCGGTGTAATTCATTGGTACACCTCACCCTTCCGCGCACTGTCATTGAAATTGGCAAGCATGCATTTGTCGGTTGCACTAGATTGGAGAGTATGGATCTCGGCAACGTGTCGAAAATTGGAGGGCATGCATTTGGGAGTTGTCACTCATTGGTACGCCTCCGCCTTCCGCGCACTGTCATTGAAATTGGCGATCAAGCATTTCGTTATTGCAATGCGCTAGTGGAGGTGGATCTTAGCAACCTCGAACTCCGGGAAATTGAACGAGAAACATTCTTTCGCTGTGTCCAACTGAAGAGCGTGACTCTTCCATCTACTCTCGTGGCTATTAACAACAGCGCATTCTTGGGCTGTTCATCGTTGATGAGGGTGCAACTTCACCATGGACTCCAAAAAATTGGACAGAGGGCGTTCGAAGACTGTATCAAACTGAAAACCCTGACTGTTCCATCTACTGTCATTGTCATTGATGATAAGGCATTCGGGGGCTGCGTGAAGCTGAGGACTGTAGAGTTTGGCCAGGGAGTCCATCATGTTGGGGAGGGAGCATTCGATGAGTGCTCTCCTCTTTGGGCGGCATCAAAATCGCCCCAAACTCGTTCGTCATTGAATGGGAATGGGGTAATAACCTCAGTCGTGCCTTGGCAGCAGACACGACTATTCCTAGTGCAGATGGGGGCAATCGACGTACAGTAGTCTCTGCGAATTTTTGTCAGAGCAAACGCCTCCTCGCAGAAGTCGAGGAGAAGATCAACGGAATCCTTGGTCGACAGGACTGTACTAAGGAAGAAAAGTTGGGACAGATCCAAAGCATGATTGTCCATGTGAAAATGGTCGATGCAACCACGTGCCTTGAGCTGGCACTGTTGAAAGCGAGCATGGACAAAGAAAGAAACTTTGCAGCAGCTGCCATTACACGGAAAAGACGGAGAGAGACGAGGGATGATTCTCGAGTCACCTGTGGGTCAGAAATTATAATCCCAAACGTCCTAAAGTTTCTCGACGGTAGTTGAATTGGAGAGAACTGAGGAAGCATTTCACAAAAGCAGCTATGGCAGCAGTCCCGGGTGTCAACGGAATCAGTTCTTGCGCCGTGTACTTTCCGAATTTTTTATAAAGCCTAGAAGAAATAGCAATCCATTGCCGTCTCACCAACGAGACGCCTATTCATGATGGTGTGTCTCTTTGGTAGAGCAGCTGAGGGCAGGATATGCAGGAGATTTAATCGCGTCATAAAAAATAACTTGACCGGACTTCAGAGCCTGTGGGGGCTCACTGCCTTACAAATCACAATGTAACAAGACATCAGATCCCTTAGGAAGCTTAAAACCTTTGTCTGCTTTGAGGTTGAAATGAATCACCGTTGAATTTCTAGGTTTTATTATGATTACCCATTCATTATGTCATTTCAGTCTCGGTGAAGCTAATATGATGCCAGAAGTGTCACAACAATATTCTAAGATGTATGTGTGATATTCACAGACTCCAGTCCAGTTCATTCCATTTGACAGCCCCGTGCTATTATATCTGTCATAAATAGCCCCTCGATGATAGAATCCTAACTGAAATAGCACCTGTGTGTGTATTGGATCACTGCCAATTGATGGCATATACGAAGAGTTAGTATAAATGTATTGTATCGCCATAGGGCTTACAGAATTGTCACTGGATTGGATAATGTGAAGTACTAAGTTAACAAATGTAGTTTATCGTGATATACTGCTTAATTTCTCAGCCAGATCATTCCATGTGACAAAATTTTCAACTGAAGACAGACTAACTTAGAAACAAAAAATGGCAAAAAAGTTCAAAATGTCCGTCTCATAATACATTCTTGATTTTTTAGACAACGTGTGAGCACAACCTTCAAAAAACTCCTTATAACTGGTTTGGGTCCTGCGTGGCAGAATATATACACATCCAATATATATCTACGAGTAGGAATTGGTACGATTCGAATGCCATTCGAACAATCAATAAAAAAATGACGTCACGAACGCTTGCACAGTCGTCGCTCCTTGATATTTTCACTGATTTTCACCTTCGTGCGCACGCATTGCACGAGTTTCGACAGTAGCTAGATGCAGGTAGGTAGGTACAGATCGTACCCACCCACCAACCAACCATGGCGCCTCCGGGAGCCTCAGAAGCCGTCGTGGCGGCGGTGATGGCGCCATGAATCCGACGAGCGGGGAATCTCGTCTACGGTAGGTCCATCATAAGTTCCTCGGAGCAATTTTCGTGGCATTATGTTCCGCTTGAACCCCCTGAAACCAAAATAAAACTCGGGGAATCCAATTCTTTTGCTGTCTGTCGAAGATCATGGCAGCTGCCGCACTTTCCGAGCAAATCTGCCCATGCCGAGCAACAAATAGCATCTAAACTAAGTCTATAAATACTAGGTGGCTCAGCTGCATCTTCTATTAAGTTAATTGCTATGTTTATCTAATTACTTACACAGCCTGATTTTTTGCATGGCCATTTGCTCGTCCATAAAAGTGCACCGCGCAAATCGCTCTCTCCAAACTTGAAGACAAGGAAAAGGGCTCTCTGAAGAGCCCTTGATCAATGGCATATACCGTCATTTGTTGGTGAAAGAGGACGCCGCTGCCGCGACCGGCGGTGATGTTTTAGTTGTCACTCGTTATGGTCAAGCCTGTTTTCTAGCGTCAAGTGTCACGTCCTGTGTGTGCGCTGTGGCGGGCGGATGGCGGGTAGTTTGCTACCTACCTAGATACGAAAAACATGTTCTAATCAATTTCAATCACAAAGCAAGAGGCAAGTATGCCAACTTTCTCCCTCTCTAGCACCTTCGGACGCCCCTGAAAAAAAATAGAACTCAGAATCCAAAATATTCTTCAAGCCTGACGGCTGCCAATATATTTGTGTATGAACATGATTGACAAGTAAAAATTGAAAGTTTTTCCCGACAGTAATCGCCGCAGATATCCGATTTTTCTTGAAAAATGTCCACTTCTTTCTTTTACTAACTTTCACTTTGATTCATGTTGTGAATATAAAAAGATGGCTTTCCCTCAGCTTCATTGTATATCACCATTTCATTGGCTAGTAAAAGACGCGGTCAAATAGCCACAGTCGAACCAAAAACCAACGAGAAGGGCTCTCGGGAGATCCCTTGGTTGATGGCATTGGATGTTATCCGGAGACAGATGATGGAGGCCGTCATCGCATCCACCTGCAACAGCTTGGCTGTTGTCTTCCGCGGTCTCGTGCGACATCTCGCATCACGCGTTGCGTATTGTGTGGGGTGTAGCGCGCTGGCAGTGACGTGCGATCAAAAAAACATCAAATAATCTCAGGAGAGTAGGCCGTCAACGCTTCCATTTCTCTCCAAATTTCGCGGTCACATCTGGGGTAATGTTCACACCTGATAGATGGTACAATATCTACTCTTCATGAGAAGTGTGCACCTCTTCTTACTTTTGCAATCGGAGGAGTTTTCGGGGGGGGGGGGGATAGGTCCATAAAAAGTTTAATAGTTGTTTTACCATGCTTTTTGTGTTTTGTGCTCAAAGTGTTTTGGCTACGCGTAGTGCACGGGTTAACTAGGGAAAAGTCCTCCCTCAGGAGACAGTACAATGATCTGGTATCTATCTCCTTGTCAGTCCAGTTGACTGTAGTAAACTTATCTCTGTCCTACTTAAATATTAAAAACATGACATGATTGAAGACATTTCTGGACAATTTAGATGCCACCATTGAATTCAAAGCGCTTGATTTTCCCATACAGCATACTCTCTATACATTTCTTCACTGGCACTGGAAAGCTCCGACCCATAGCGCCTTTTGGCCATGGTCTGTGCCATTGAACACATCCACCGAACTTAAGTACCCCTCAAATCCGTCACCCATAACGAGGCAACCAAGCGTCCCCAAATGCCAATGGTGCCACCCAGATGTTGCCCAGGCTATGCACTGTGCAATTTTGAAGGCAGTGTAGGCAGATCTGGTCAATGGTGCGAGAACAATAAAAAACGGCCCCACTGTCACCCAACAGACAACAGAGCATATCTGAGGTACAGAGGCCTTCCTGATAGCACCGGCAATTCTCCTACCTTCTTTGACCTCCTGGGAAGTTCTGACGGGATAGAGGTGGCATGAGATGCAGTAGGGACGCCTCAAGAAGGCAGCGTGCTACCTCATCATCGTCATTTTTGTCCCACCGAAGCTGGTTGTGTGTTGTGTGCCCAACCACTTCTGCCACGTCGATAGACTAAAGATAAAATTACACTAGCCATTTTGGACCATAGTAGACAGGATTCTTATTTATTAGTCCTAGCTATTAATATGCTTAGGTTTTGGCGTAACATTGCCGTTTCCCATTGCCGTTGGGGGGATCGCTGTCCTTGCGAAGATTGGCTCTACTGCGTCCCAGGGCCCACACATCCAAGAAAATAATGCACCCACAGGACGCCAGCGATGTCGGCCATCGATTTGATGCAGCAGTGTGGCTATGGAATCGGCAGGTCTGAGGTCTGACGATATCGTAGTAGCAGCAGTGGCAGCCGTCTGGTTGAGGGGGTTGTGATTGTGGTGGGGAAAGGTCAGTAGACATTTATTCATCTAAGTATATCACTATATAAAATAGGAGAACTAGATAAATATTTTGAAAAACTTACGCTCGCAATGCTGAACTTAGGATACTCGGACTGACAATAAGATGGAAAATATTAATATTACTAGTATGTGATCAATAATTTCATTATCTTAATTGAATTATGAACTTTTAGTGAAAAATTCACCACCTCTTTGCGGATGACAGAATAAACAAAAGATCCCCTCTCAAAAATAAGCCTTTTTGTTGTAGTTCGTTTACTATTGCTTCAACGACAAATGCATAATATTTCTGAACTGCTTCCATTCCAGTTGTGAACAATCTCTTCCGTGCAGTAGATGAGATAGAGTCAATTGATTTGTGTAAATGCAAGCCTTATGTAACCCTGTCCAATAATATGCACAATTCACTTGATTTTGCCGCTCACCTGCTTATAGCGCCAACTGAGATGGCTATGGCAGGCTTTCCAATATATAGATCGAAACGAAGGAACAAACACCCAACAACTCCCTCCTGCAAGATTGATAAGCTTGGTTTTTTTACCGATTTGATATCGAGGTTTCAGCTCCACTGGGAGGTGAGTGCAGTTAGTGCGTGCCTTCTCAATCGACAGACACAAGTGGCACCCTTAGCGATGACTGCAGCAGTGTTAAAATCTTCCCACATTGGATCACTGCCAACTTGTGGCCTCCTGCCCTTCACATCGTTGTGATCTTACTCAACTATATTAAAAAACGCCGCAAGTGGACAGCAGGACTCCCTTTTGCGCCCAAAGCAACATACCAATTTCATCAAACAACGCCGCCAACAGAGGGCTGCATGTCACCTTCCTCCCGCTTCCCATACTCTCCCCCCGCCCACCTACGCCATTGTCCCTGACTCCACCGGCGTCGACGGCTCCTCGTCCAGGTTCACCTCTTCCATGCTCGCCCCTCCCTCTCCCCCCAGCCCTTGCTCCTCCGCGATCGTCCCATTGGCTCCCAGCCCCTGATCCCCCAGCGCCTCCGTCAGCACCCCCCCGTCCGCGTCCATCGTGTCCTCGGTCACGAAGTGCCCCGTGCTCGTCTTCTTCTTGTACACGCTCTTCCCCCCCAGGAAGGAGGCGTTCTTCGGGCTCGCGGCGCTCGTGCGACGTCCGCCCAACGACGTCTCCCCCGCGACCATCTCGGCCGCCGAGGACTCGGCCGTGTCCATCTCCTTGTCGCCGCGGCGGAGCTTCTCGCGCATCTCCTTGAGGGGGGCGCAGTAGAGGAATCCCACCACGACGGCCGCCAAAAAGAGGAAGGCGATGCCGGCGCCCAACACCGCCCCGACGATCCCCGCCTCCTCGGTGCTCTTGGCCCCGT
This sequence comes from Thalassiosira exigua, assembly GCA_036939895.1. NCBI lineage: Eukaryota > Bacillariophyta > Thalassiosirophyceae > Thalassiosirales > Thalassiosiraceae > Thalassiosira > Thalassiosira exigua. The sequence goes on from JALLPA010001085.1 coordinate 18,612, forward strand.
ACCCCCCCCGCGCTCCGTACGCCGCCAGGAGCATGGGGTGCATGAAGTTCTCCACGGTCCAATCGCTCGGCATGCTCCCCTCGACGAACTGGCAGAAGTTCCCCTCGTACCCCCGGGGGCAGACGCACCCCTCGTGCTCCTCGTTCCGACCCACCATGAGCCGACACGTCCCCCCGTTCGTGCAGAAGGCGTGGGCGCTCCCGACGGAGCCCTTCTCGCAATAGGCGGTGGCGCGGTGCTCGCAGTACACGCCGGCGTATTGGACGTAGTCGGAGGACCAGGTCGCCGCGGCGGTGCAGTCGCACATGTACGAGCCTTCCTTGTACGGGTGGGCGAGGCACGGGCTGCCGTTCTCGCAGACGGTCCCGTCGAGGCACTCGGTGGTCATGGCGCCGGGGTCATTGCCCATCGCGGCGCGGTTGGCGGAGTCGAAGTCCATTGTTTTTTTTTCTCGCGTCGTTCTCGGGGGTGCGCGTGCCGTACCTGTGGCTTCCGCTGACGAAGACGGGAAGGACGGAGGGCCGGGGCCGAGGAGTCAAAGAAGGAGTATGAGGTGAAACCGGGGATGGACCCGAGACGTAGAATCTGCCGGTGCCGGGTGGATGTGAGATTTCCTACGAAATAGTGGTGGTGTTGCCGTTAGGTACGGCCGTGGTTCGTGTCATTGTCCGTTGCCGTCGGTCGGTCGCTCGTCCCGAAGGAGGACGGCGGGCGAACTGGCGCCCCCGGCCTCTTGGGGNTCCGTTGCCGTCGGTCGGTCGCTCGTCCCGAAGGAGGACGGCGGGCGAACTGGCGCCCCCGGCCTCTTGGGGATCCCGGAGATCTCGGAAGCAACTCGGAAGTCGTGCGAGGATTACTTCCCACGCGAAGTCGGAAGTAGCTCTCCTTCCCGGAAGACCCACGCGAAGTGCCATTGCTCCGGAACCGCCGCGCCGACGGAGATTCCGATTGTAGGGATGGACTCCCCGAAGGATCGCGGAGCGCCCCGCCAATTGGTTTAAGAAACGGAGGAGTTTGGGTTTCGGGCGATTTCGGGCCCGCGGCAGAGATTCCGAGGAGAGGACGCGAGACGTGAGTTTCCGCGTTTATCGTTCGGCGGCGGCATCGGCGCGGCACCCGGCGTCGACGCCTCGTCCTTCCCCCTCACCGCGCCGTGCTCGATCGGTTTATCGAACTTGCGCTGGACATTCACTGTGGGATATCTTTTCTGCTGTTTGTCCAGACCTAAGCACACGCCGAAGAAGGCCTTGGCAGAACCCTCAGCTGAGGGTCCGACAGAGAAGCCTCTCATCCACTGGCTCCCCTCTCCACAGCAGCAACAGAGAATAGTCACTGCACCGTCGTTTCTCCTCCGATCCACCACACTACAGGCAACCTGAAAATAGTCCACCCGATCTTGTGTGGAGGCAATCACCCAAAAAGGCAGATCAAGGAGAGAGCGCGGGGGTGTTTCTCTCATCCTCCGCCGTTGTCTGGGCTGTCGGCATCGGCCACTGCTAAACGAGCCAAGCAGAAGAGTTTCCCCCTCAAGGGGGCATTCAATGCCGCGTTCTACCTCCTCAGTAGGTGTCAATAAATAATCAATAAGTCGTCAATGTGTAACGGGGCTCAAGAGAGCCGAGCACCCTCCGCACGTAGTGAATCGGGTTTGTTGTCCCGAGTTTGATGCCCACACGCCTCAGGGCAAGGTCGTCCCCGCCTCAGACAGGCAAGGACTCCTTTTCGTTCTCTGCAGACTGTCCCTGAACACAGAGCCGACTCCATCCGCGACAAGGCCTCTTTTCGTTTTTTTATTAACAGGGCGGGGGACGGAGCACCGGGATCGTTCGCAGGTTGGTACAATATCTAGATCGCGGCGCGGCTGGTGATTCGAACCCCAGCGAGGTAGTTTCTCCGCAACAGTATGCGACCGAATGCCCGCAACGTTTGTCGCCCATGCCGATGCCGACACCCGTCCATCTCAAACGCCGACTCCCATCATCATCTCAACAAGCAAGACGCGCTGCCGCTCGCCACGCTTCTAAGCCCGACCAGCTCAACCAGGCTGCCATGGTTGAGCGCTCCCAAGACGGAATGAGCCGTCGCGTGATGGTGTGACTCGCGCGTTGCTACGCGCGGTCACGTGACCGCTGTCGCGTGAGGAGGGGCCTTTTGCCTCTCGTCTGTCCATCACCACAAGCCCTTGTTGTATAGTATGTATGAACCTGTCAATCTGGCCTGGTACGAACAGTAGATGTGGTAGGTACTTCTACGAGACAGAACAGAAAAAATAACGACACGTAAGTACAATAATATTCTTTCCCTACATTGCCCTTTCAGTCATTAAATTTTCCAACGTATCGCCTTCTCAGTTTTTTAATTTCTCATCATGGTCATTTGTCATCCACTCGCAATGACTTTTCATTTTTGCCTGCGGAATAGTGGTAAATGTAATAAATCCCTAGATAAAAAATACATCCCATACATGTTCTAGATGGGTATAAAATAAAGAAATGTTACTCTTCACCCGACCTTGAATCCATCTGTTTATTTTTATTTGATGTGACATTAGAATAATAGGTGAGGTTAGAACAAACATTTTACACATTAGGGAAATACCTTAAAAATTTATCTATTTTAACCTAATAGGAATTGTATAACCTAATAGGAATTGATACAAGTAAAAATTGGGCGCAGAGATGGTCATTTTAAGCATTTTGGGATGGAAATGACCTTCTCAAAGCAGCCCAGTTTAGATATTGGACGCAGTGTATTTTTTTACAAGGACCAGCAGATATATTATCTGACAGCCAAGATCTAGCACAAGACCCCTGGAAAACCAGACCTGTGGTTGACACCTGTGGCACTATTTTTCATGGCATCAGCAATTGAATTGACTATCATCTCCATCGACTCAACCTGCTGGTGCTATTGAACGTGAAGCCACGTGAAGAATGGCAATTCCGCCCATTTTGGGGACCTGCATTCTATTACAGACCTACGGTAGGTTTCCACATCAGGCCTCAAACGTGTTCCAACTCTTAGAATTTAATGAAGTGTTACTCAGGGGTCATTGCTCTAAAGTGCCAAAAGTGCTAACAATGTCTGATCCTCCACCCTTGAATCAATCGAGAAGTTCATGGACATGCATGAAGACGGGCTGCTAGAGGGTTCTCCCAAGAAGCTCACCCTTCACGCCCTACAATCAGTGATGAGGAACAATCTTTTTGAGTTTGGCGTGGGCCATTTCAAGCAATTGGATGGTACAGCAATATGTACACGTCTCTAACGTGCATGTATGCAACACTGTACAACGCATTCCATAAAATTGGTTTTTTCATCCGCTGAGTCAACGACAGCTTTATCCTATGGAACGACCACACAGTGCCTTCACCTACTACGATACCAGTTCTACAATGAATGTCGATGATTTTGGCATCCTCAGGTGGACGATCAAAGAGAGAAACCGAGATGTTAATTTCTTGGATGGGACAATAAAAACAAACGACAGCAATGGAATCAAGACAAGGACTTACCAAAAGCCCATGAAATTGTACCTCTACCTTCATCACACTTCTGCACACCATCATGGAATGTTAAAATGCATGGTGTTGGTGAGGTCAAGAGCTGCAAATTGTAGAACACGCAACACACGTACTATCTTGAAATGCTGCGGCTGCCATTCGTCTGGTTACAAACGCAGAGATACAGTCCCCCCTCAGAAAACAGATTCTGGACGTGGCAAACAGACCTGGGATTCCTGAGCTCAAGGTGCAGCAACGGGACGAGAACACAAACAGCAAGGACAGAATATTTCTACACCTGTAATACCACCCCAACGACATCTTGCCCCGGGATCTTGCAGCGTATTTGATGCCATCTGCAACAACTTCCGCGACATGACCGTCGAGGTAAAGCAGGTAATGATGTCCTTCTTGAGGCCCCTCCAACCTAACGGATTGACTAACATCCATGTGGCTACATGAAGTGGCTGGTCAGGAGGTACCGATGTTCTGCCTATGATATTTTTTGGGGGGAGGACATTGTGTGTGGCAGCCACAAATAAGACGTGTTGTCTGTTGGGGTATTTTTCCTCACATAGCATCATCGAATGCAATATGTGTTTCTACGCAGCCTTCCCCCTTTTTGGGCGACATCGTTTGATGGTATCTACCTACAAAGAGTCAAGATCCATTGATGTGTTATTATTGACAGTATCTACTGGCAGGTCTCAACAATTCAAAAAATTGAAGTTTGAAAAAAACGTCCGAGCTATGCTAAGGGCACGGCGGGGCTAGTCAACAAAAGTGAACATTCCAACACTGATGAAGAGGAATCGAACGTTTGATCGCCTCTGATTTTTGATGGATGCATCCAGATATTAACTTGGCTTGACACTGTGGTAATAAATATATTTAGGGTTATAAACGGGCAGCATAGCATGCATTCCACTAGATAACGAGTACTCTGGTTCAAAAATGGCTCTGAAAGGGG
>JALLPA010001086.1:0-11918 GCA_036939895.1 Thalassiosira exigua
TTTAGATATCGAAAATGTTGCCCAGCGTGTGGAAAATGTGAATACAATACGGTCCATCTTTTCCAAAGCTAGTAGTTTTATTAGTGTTTTGAGCAAAGTTGGATTTAATACGTTTCACTTTTGGACCGTATGAACGAAAATTATTATTTTATCATGAGGCAAGCTAGATAAAAATGTGAGAGTTACTGGATCATGTGAATATCCAGTCACATATCCACATTAAGGTAGACATAACTGTTTGCACCAACCTACCTAATGAAATGTAGATAGAGGAGGGCAACGATAAAACTATTATCAAGCCAAATTCTCAACCAACAATGCAAAATGTGTCCCACAATTATGGTTATGATTGAAGGTAGAGAGAGATCCGTATCCACCTAGATGTCAGGTATCAGAGACTTTTCCTCCAAAGAGCATTTATCCTTGGATGTTCAGCCACTGTCACTGTGTTAGTTGTTTGGTGATTTGGGCCATAAAATACAATGGTGATCAAGCTCCATCAATTATTGCGGTCGTAGTATTGATACACATTGACACTTTCAATGTACTGAGTATTATTAAATTAGAGTTGGTTAGAATTGATTCACAGCGTGTAAGTTCATCTACCTACTGAATGCAACAGTTGTAATTGCAATGGTCTTTGGTATGTGATAATTTGTAGGCCGCCACTCACCAGTGCTTGACAAATCTATGCAATGGGACTAATCCCTGAACAAAATTTCATTTGGACATGTACCATCATACCTGAGAAGTGATTCAAGAACATAAGGGGTATAGATAAGAACCAATGATAGCAGTTGCAAGGTCAATTTTGGCTAGGATGTGGTCGATCTTGTCATGATCTTATCGTGATGAATAGGGAGATAATACTAGCTAGGCATGATAAATATGTATGAAGCTCTGGAGTGAACACATTTGTGCTATGCAAAGGACATTTGATGACAGATACATCATCTCTTTAGTCCAAACCGACACATATTAATTCTACAAAAAAACTCAGAGAGAACAACCAAATTAGCTTTTTCAATAGTGATCGACCATATATTTATCTTTGTCCTGTATCATACCTATTTAGATATGATGATTTACAATCCTCCACGAGGCTGTACATATGCACATGATCCGATATGACAACCCAACTGATGACAGCTGCTGATGTTTATGTTGATGTTGGTTTTATTGTCATATTTATTACTTACCTCCGCATTCATTTTTTCTGTCCTCATCACTAGGATTGCAATCACTATTACTACATGATGTATTTGAGTGCTTGACTTTATTGCTGCATATATACTCATCCTGTGTATTGAAGGGGAAATGTGTAAGAAGATTATTGATATGCTGGGTTGATTGTTTGCCTGAGATGAGCAGAGGCTTCCATAAAGATAACAGTTTAGATATATATCTTCTATGAACTATGTGTAAAGAAATTTGATATGATGTGGCTGTCAAAAACCAACTTTAGAAGTATTGTTTTACTAGCAAATGCATTAGAAACCCAAATAGGAATGATTAGTGATCATGAATTAGCAACCGTAACTAAATAAATAATTATATTATATGTACAGCTAAGACTGTCCATAAACTAGTCAATTTATATGTAAACTCATAGACTACGATTAACATGTTATGTCTACTAAGTAAATATCATATGTTTGCTAGTAAACAAAATTGTTTTCAAGAAGTAAACTTGAGTGACTATGAGTAAATATGTGCAATTTTATATTGAACAAATAGTAAATGATGAGTAAGTAGGTGTTATATACCACCAATAAATTATTTTTACTGATGTGTAGTTTGCTGGTCACTCCAGTGCAAATTCATTGTTCTCTTTGATATACAACGACATGCACTCACTAACCCACCCAATCCCAGTAGAGAATGCAAACTTGGGCACTGTATATGAGTCATTGGACATGACTATCCTTGTCTAGACAAAAAGGTGCATTTGAATGCTGTGTGGCCCTTTGGTTTCTCTTTTTTCATTTTGAGTTTTGGTGTACTAGTATTTTGACTCCATTTTGGAGTTGATGTAGCATAGACCTACCTTGCCTGCTTCAAAGATGGTAGGTGGCCCCTTTGACCTCGGAAAGAACAGCCGAGACAACCAATCCGATTCAAAGAATAGGGCACCTGCATCTAAACTGAAGAGAACTGTTCAAGCCCCTGCCAATAGAACAACACAATCTACTGCGCCGATCATAGACTCCCTTTGGGCTAGTCTTATCCCAACCTATTGAACACCAAGTCTTCTGCATCAGACAAAATCCCGTCTTCCACTTTATCGCTAACTCTGTGATTCACCTGGCCTGTGGCCAAACCTGAAATCATTTCCCTAGCTTTACACGTGGCTTGGTAGCGAACTAAAATCTCTTCACTTATCCAAGCTTCAAGGTGTCATGTACAAAGCCTGGATGTTTTGGGTGAATGTTGTTGGTGAGATGATGGCCAATTTAAACTACAAATGTTCTAACAGAAGTAAGGCAATATTAACAGCACAAAATTAAAATATTCGAATTTGTACATGCAATACGCTAGAATAGAACAATAGTTTTTATAGTTGATATCTAAATCAGTTGGCAGACCATAATCTATTTTGAAATGTTATCAACTGGGTGAGGCAGAAATTCCGCCTAATGACCACAAAAGATGGCCGTGATGAGAATTTACTTGCCTTCAGCCTATTACCTTATGGTTGACAAAAAATAGATAGCTAGTTTTGGACATATTTTAGGGCAAAGACGATCAATCGAGAACCTGTCAGCAAATTGGAAGCCGATTCTTTGGGGAGGCAGGACGAGAGTGGTTTTCAATTGATACCCTTACTAATGTCATTGTGTTATTTCCCTACCATCACCTAACTCCTCTACCCTGTCATCATGTTGATCCCCTTGTAAACACTGTCTCAGCCATCACCGACCATCTACTTGTGTGCTCCAAAAGAAGAACGTTTGTGTGAGAATGTGGTTGGGGAGGGGAGTGACACTGGGAACTCACATCTCTGCTCCCTTGCAACGGTCATATTCTTGGCAACCAGGAATGTCGTTACCATGTCCGCGGTCTTCTCACAACCTCAGCCACCTCAGCAACCACCTCGATCTACATGTGATGCTTAAAAAGGAGGATGTCTGTGTGAGAACAGGGTCAGAGAGGCGAGGTGATACTATGAACTCACCTCCAGAGAATCACGCTCAGCCTCATCATACGTACCTATCCATGAAGGGCAGCACCTGTGTCGTATGGGACCCATCACCATCAATATGGCGATGTCCCACCAATTGATGGTGAGATAGAGGGGTGAAGCGATGATGAGAAGTACAGCAGTAATAGGAGGAGGATCAGGGTGGTAGAGGGGGTAGGCAGATGCCTTGTCATGGCTGGCTGCAGATGAGAATGGGAGTTGTTTGTTTTTGTGTTACTGTGCCTAATAATCTTGGGGCGGACGGGGGGGGGAGAGGGGGGCGGGAGCATTGCATGCTCACTTCACGGACAAACATAGTAAAATGCAACAAAACGACATGTGACATGCTGGCAGTGGCAAAAAATGACAAAGTGTTAGGTTGTGTTGGTTTCAAACAAAAAAAGATATTCAACGGTTGGTGATTCGAATTCAAAACGATTTTCAAATGAAGGGTTCTGAAATACAAGAGAAGAAGAATTTATATGGGATCTTATGTACATGAACGGTACAACAAGAATGGCTCGGAAAGAAAAGAAATTGATGATGTTCAATCCCTACTTAATTTGCAAGGCGAGAGTCGAACTTTTGACACAAAAGACAATATGTGATTGGGATAACAAAATAGATTACAAAAAAATGACTACTTTGATTTTGTCATTTGTTGTTACTATTCTAAAGTTCGGCGATCAGTCAGCCTGCTACTATTTTATGTTTGGATTGTAATGCCTAACCCTTAATTTATCAAATTTTTTTGGGTCCCATCTTTGAGTTTTGGTTTTGCTCGCAGAGCAGCTGTCACCAGCTCCCCTTAATCCACATGTCAACTTGACATGTCGGCCTGCATGGCAATATACTGACCAGTACTAACACAAAAATCTACGTGTCAAGTCGGCATGGTGATATGTCGGCCAATGATCAACCTTTTGTCACAATGACGACTTGCCATGTCAATTCTGTGTCAATGTGTTGACTTCTCACGCCGACATTTTTCTTTTTGAGAGAGTTCAGGTAGAAGTTAAGGCAATTATTATCTGATGAGATTATGCAACCGGTGTTACTTTTCAACCCTTCCATCCCTTTACTCCAAACAACATGTCTTCTAACGTAAATATCGTTGGATCAAATTTGACTTACTAGACCCTCCCATTTTCGCACTTGTATCAGCTTGATAAAAACTTGAGTTCTTTATCATGGCAGTCAGTAGCTGTGCAACCGTGACGTGATGATAAATACAGAGCATGTTTTTGTGCAAGAGCAAAAGAAAATTTCAATTTTAAAGCTTCGAGCTGATTTACTAGCGATGTGGTATTACTGATGTCCAAAGATTGTTCAGATAAAGCACCTGTTTTTGTATTTTGTAGGTTTGCATCCAAACACAACACTGCAGACCTTTTCCGTCACCATCTAGTTCTTCAATTTTGTCTTTAATATGCAATGACGTTGTCGGAGCAATTGATTCTCCAAGCAGATTCAGGCCCTTCTGTGTTTTCTCCTGCTGCTGCCACAATTCTTCTGCCAGGTCAAAGTTGATCTTTCTGGTTGCCAAAATAATGTGTCGAGACCAATTGCTTGTTGTGGTTTTTCCCATCCTAAGCGTTTGAACCAACAGGCCTTTTACCTAACAGCAACCAATTTCATTCCTTTCACTCCGCTTGCATCGATGCGCTTGCGCTCAAGCAGAAATGGTTTTGGGGCAGTAGGGCCAGTCTCTCGACAAGAGGTGGGTGGTTCGACAAATACGGACATTCCAGTCATGATTGAAGCCAAACTTTAAGGCGTTTCGTCCTCAATCTCGGGCACCTCTGCAGCAGTCGCATTCGTCAGGACGGGATAAATTTCCAGTTGAACAGCACCGCCCTCCTGGAAATCGGCCCTTTTGTGCCTCGTTTCCGCTCCTCCTCGGCCGAGATGCATCGCCATGTGAACGAAGAACCGGTTGACGATGAAGAATACGATGGTCGCCCAAAGGGCGATGGTGCACAAGTTTTTGGTCCCCTCGCGATAATGGCCGCCTTCGCAACAAACTATGTCATTCTCATCATCCTCAGCTGAAACGTTCATGTGATGAAAGCGAGAAGGTTGCGCCTGCTTGTCAAGGTTTCGATGGTGCTTTCGGCTTTCAACATCTGCCCCGTTGTTGACGTTCTCACAATCGTCACCATCGCGTGAATTGCCATTGACAGCTTCGTGTGCGGAACCCTGCGCCAGCGCATTCCAGTACTCATCGTTCGCATCGGTCGGCGTTCGAACCAGCGGCCGAACTTCGACATGCGCCGAACCCCGTGCGTTCCAGAAATCATCGGAATCGACCGGCCTTCGAGCAGACGGCTCCTGCGCCCGGGCCGCCGGCCGTCGCAACCTCGACAAGATCGACGCCTGCAGCTCTCGCTGGTGCCTCCGCTCGTGCGCCCTCGCGCTCCCCTTGTTCCCCAGCAGGAACGCTTCCATGATTCTATCGGCGTGCGGCGGCAAGGCCGAGGGAGGCGGCGTCCCGCGAGCCCTTCGGCCGGAATAGGCGGCTCGCGGAATGGACATGTCGGGAACGAAGGCTTTTAACCCTCCCCTTTTAGAGACACACGTGAGTAGCCGGCCAGGTCGCGGAGGTGCACTTCGACTTGGAGGCCGGCACCGGGCGTTATGGGCTCCCTTCTCCTCCTCTAGATACTACTTGCCTCTAGATACTTGCGCTGATCTGGCCACGCCAGGGGCGCTGCGGGGATGGAGCGTGAATTGGATGGATATAATGCTGGAATTGGCGGGGGCGGCGCGGGAGGGGAGACGGGAGGGATGGGCCAGCCCATGGCCACTCTCCACGTCCACGCACTTCTGTCAGCTTCCCTTCCGCCCTCTTCGCCCTCTTCCCTCTTCTCCCCTCTTCCTTCTTCCTGGCGTGCATGCGGTCTTTGCCGGCCGTCAGTGGAAATCGCCAAAATATGTTATGAGCTAAATTGACTACAGAATCTCACTATGTAATGATGCACACGTACAGCCTTTAGGCGATAAATATTCCCAGACCCAACTGAGATAGGTGGTACGCACGATATGTAGGTAGGCCTGATCTTGAGGAGAATCTGACCTGCGCTGCATGCGATGCCGCCCGGCACTGAGCCTGTCGCGAGCGATGGATGCCTTATTATGTCTTCCGCCGTCGCCATCGTGTAGAATCGAATCGCGACGAGGAGGGCTGCGCGCTGCGGTGGCTGGTTGTCAATCGGGTGCGGGTGCGGCGGGGGGAGCCGGCCATAATTCCGACGGCAGGTGACACGAGGTAGGAGGAGGAGGAGGAGGAGGGCGACACCGTGCGCGGACGGATCGGAGGCAGATCCGCGCCGCGCCCGCACATGAGCCACCACCGCCACCACCTCTCGAGCGCGGACGTCGCCGCCGGACGGAACCGCGCCACGATGATCGACGGCCGCGGCGACGCCCTGTGCGGTTCCGAGGCGTCCGTCGCCGCCGCTCCCTCGGAGTACAATTCCGAGTTCGGCGGCTCTCAGTTCGGCGAGGCGCCGACCTCCGAGGCCGCCGCGTCCGACATCGGGACGTCGGAGGCCGGTCCGACCCCCTCGGAGATCGAGGAGGCGGAGTTCGGATACGTCGCGGCTTGCTCGGAGGCCGGGGAGGAGGCAGAGGAGGCGACGGCCTCCGAGATCGAGGAGGCGGAGGTCCAAGCCCGAGTGGAGGCGGCGGTGCACCGGGCCTTCGGGAGGGGCGACGGAGGCGGGGAGGGCGGGGGGATCGGCGGGTCCCCCGCCCCCGAGGGACCGGGGCCGGCGTCGCGCGGCGGGAAGGTCGAAGCGGAAGACGGGGACGCGGCCCTCGGCGCGAGGGGCGGCGCTCCGGGGCCCGCCGGGGCCGCCGGTCCGGGCCGAGCGGACGCCGCGCCCGAGGGGGCGGCGGCGGGGCGCGCGGCCGATTGGCCGGGGACGCCCGCCCGTCCCCCCTCGGCCGCCGCGACGCCGTCCCCCCCNGAGGGGCGTCGGCCCGGCCGATCGGGCACGCCCGGTCGGTCCGTCCCCGGCCGGGGGGGACCCCGGCCCGGCGCCGCCCGCCCGTCTCGCCGCGGAGGCGGCCGCCGCGACGCCGTCCCCCCCTCCTCGACCCGCGCTCAAGTTCTCCTACCGACCGGAACCCCACGAGCTTCCCTACTACGACGCCCTCTTCGCGCACGGGAAGCGATCGTCGTCCCGTCCCGACGACTCGGACATCTTGCCCCCCAAGGAGGCGGCCGAGCTCCTATTGACGTCCGGCCTCCCCCCCGATCGATTGCGCGCGATCTGGAACATGTCCGTGATGCCCGCGCGGCCATATCCCCCCGGAGTCAAGGCTCCTCCCGCCATGACGAGGGAGCAGTTCGCGACGGCGGTGCGGTTGGTCCAGCTCTTTCAGAATCGGGCGACGGCCAGGTGAGTTTTTCGGTCGCGGTCGCCGGGGGCCGTTTTGGGCGCGCGCCCGAATGGGACGCTGGATGGAAGCCGCGGGCGAAAGCGTTCCTGCAGGTTTTATTTGTGCGCCAAGAGGTTCGGACGGGCGAAAGCGGAGCCGGAGACTGGTCCCCCGCAAAAAGCTGCGACGTGTGACCGCCGGACCGCCGGGTCGCTCCTTGGTCAAGTCTGGACAATGTGTCACTGAGCCAATGCTGCATATTTCCGCAGTGCACTGCTTTTTGTAGCTGCCAGGGCTAGAGGTACCTGTGCCGACTTATTGGTTAAGTTTCGAGGCCATCAAGCCTTTTCTCTGAAGTTACTGCCAAGGGAATGGCCGGCGGGACGACAACTGCACATGAACGTCGATTGCAACGCTGAAGAAAAGGAGGAAGTCGAGTGCAACTTGCCAGGAGAGTTCGACAATGGCGTAGGGTGGAAGTACAACGTGGAGGGCGGAAATTGATCCCCTGTGGTACATAGAAGGTTCCTCCCTCAGGATGTCAGATCTAGGTTGAGGGTACTTTGTGTGGCCTGGGAACGATCGCTGCGCATTATTTCCTGAGATTTATTTGTTAGGCACTGCATGCTTGGCCAGCACATGATCGGACATAGAAGGTTTATTTTTTCGTGGGTTCTACTTATGGCTGAAAGAGGGGTTAAGGGGCACCTGGCCTGAACTGATTGGTTTTTCTACACTCACTTTCTGTTCCATTGCGACTCCAGAGACGAGCAATTGGCCGTCCAAGAAGGAGGAGAGATGCTGTCCCCCGCATTCTTCGCGGGGGTGAGCGGGACCCTGATTCCCCTTCCGTGGAGAGATGGCGGGGTCCAGAGGCTAAGGCACTCGACAATAACATCCTCGGCATCCTCTGCAACGGGGGCAGAGGGCGCCAGCCCCGCAATGGAGCCGACGACATCGAACAGGGTTTCGAGGAGACACTCCTCCTTTTCAGCTAATGCGGAAGGAGGAAAGGATTGGCCCCAATCGAGCGGCCGGGGGGGCGAGGCGGTGGTGACGTATGGGGCCGAGGACGATTACGCGATGTCGAATGACGAATTCTTGACGTATCAGGAAACCTTCTTGAGGCACTGCGTCACTGAGGCGATTGGGAGTTCGCAGCCTGAGCGACATGTCTACGTTGACGAAGCCGTGGGACTGTTTGAGAGGAGCGGTCTGGAGCGAGACGTTCTCGGGAGGCTGTGGGACGTGGTCGTCCGAGACCCAGACTCTGGGAAGCTAGACGAGGAGGAATTCGTTTTGATGACTCACCTGATCGTCTGCGTGTCAAGGAGAGGGCTCAGGGTGCCTGAGGAGCTGCCGGCGCCGTTGCATGACTGGAGGAGCAACAGGCTTTCCAGTAAAAATAGTGGAGGGCAAGATCACTTACGAGGTGTACACCAGACACGGCTTGGGCAAAGCCAGGAAGGCTCGGAATCATACGCAAGACGGGGAGACGAAGGTGCACTCGAGCCTATTAGTGTTACTCCCTCACAAAACAGCAGCCCTGCTCGCGAGCATAGATCAAATGGAAGCATTGATGAACAGCGAATGACGCAAATGGAACTTGAGATTCGTTCTCTGATGGACCAGGTCAAATCCCTGAGCAGAGACGTCCATGAGCTCAAGGTAATCGTGCGTGGATATGGCCGACTTGATGACGATAATTCTCGTGGTGCGCCCAACGGCGTTCTGGGAAGGCCTACTGATTTACCTTCAAAAGACGATGCGCCGAACGTTGGTGTCGAAATGTACTGGGGTGACAAAGAACTGGAAGAGGAAGAGGAAGAGGAGTCTGACGGGGCAATCGAATACCATGAATACCTGATGGCCACCCCCAAAACGCAACATGCTCCATCCGCAGGACCTTCACAAGGGCGTCGTCCAGGGCGCTCATTTACATCAACCCTCAAGTCCAGCCTGAAGTCTACATCGTCTGGAGCGAGCAGTGTTCGGTCGCGATTGATAAGCAGAAATATCCCACAAATTCATCGCTCTAATGCAACAAGGCAGACACAAGCAATGCAACCAAAAATGTTTAGTGAAAGAAGCACAAATGAGATGGCGAAATCAACAAATGGCTCAAGAGATAATCTCACCTCGATGCGCCAGAGCTCACTGCCCCATTCGAATATCCCCAGCGCAAGCAGTGGAATGGCGAAGTCAATGAATGGCGTGAAGGAAAATTTCGGGCTACGCCAAAGTATGCCACACTCCCGCGTTGGTTACAGTGGAACGGAAAAATCATTTAATGGCCCAACAAACAATCTAGCCTCGATGCGTCAAAGCTTGCCCTATTCAAAGACGCATAAATCAATGAATGGTGCAAAGGGCAATCGTTTGGGGATGCGCCAAAGCATGCCACACTCTCACGCCCACGCCGGTTACAGTGGAATGGCAGAATCAGCGAACGGTGTAAACAGCGCTGCGAGCAGATCAAGCCGCAAAATGACGAAACCGATCATCGACCCTCAAAGCAATCTCGCCACGCAGATGAAGCAGGTTCAGAGGGAGGCTGATTTCGACATTCTTCTACGGAAGACAAGGGACACACTTCAGAGTGACTCAGGAAGTGTCGCCGGGAGCAATGCCTCCTCCCGCCCGTCCCGCCAGGGCGTGTTCCAGCCTGCGCAGCTAGACAGGGCATCAATTGCGCGCCGCCGTGTGCCCTCACGGCGGGCGTCGCTCAAGAAGCAGGGCCTTGTGGAGAGCTCCCGCCATATTAGGCGTAGGGCATCAGGGGAAGCGGAAATTTACCATGAGGTCGAACCGCCTTCCACAGCAGCGGTGGATTTGCCTCCCCTTTGATAAGTTTTCATGCTGTCAGTTTCTATGCTGCTTTATTTGGTCGCGAACAGGTATATTCTACATTACATATCTAGGAATGGTCAGTTTATCATGAACAAGTCCCCATATTTACTTGCGAGGAAAGAATAGATTCTTAATCCTTGAGCTGATATGTTTCAAGGAGATGATCCCATCCTTCTCTCAGGCAACAAAATTGATAATGTAGGCCTCAGCATGTGTTGTTGTAAAAGAACCAGTTGCAAAGAAGATGATTCACCGCGAGAATCTGCACTGAGTTTGTTCAGGTTGATATTTGATGCTGAGAGTTGAAATATGAGCAACAAAAGAGAAGAGCAGCGATGATCACGACTGCAACACATTAGAGCTCGATTGACGACGGCGACCTTATTTGCGACGTGGAGGAGGAGTCTGAAAGATCGAGATAACCTTGCCTTGCACACAATACGGGGCGCGTGGTGCATTATCTCTTCAGTAGAAGTGCATCTTCCTGCCACCATTAGAACAAAATATGATATTTTTGGAAGTGTTGGTTGTGGCAGTTACATTACTACTTTGGGCTTTTCTATTCTGCCAGATTGATACTTTATAGGCAATTCGAACATCTTGGACATCATGATACTCTAACTCATTTCAACTCCATCTCCATGTGGGCTTTCGGCTGGTTCTTGGTCAGGAAACAGTCTGTAGCCTAAAGGTAAATATTTGTTCAGCGAAGACAACTCTCGTTTGAGCGTGCATACATAGCAAGACAAAAGAATGGTAGCGGTAACGATGATGCCAAGTGCTATCTTCTGCCCCTTGCTCGCTCCTGTTTTTTGTTCTTGTTGTGGTTCCTCGTCATATTGGCCATTTTCCTGCATCAAACGATGTCTCAGATTGCCGCCAGACATTGTGCTCATTATTGCTTCATAATCTTTGTCACTCCAATGTCGTAGGTTCAAATCACGGAGAGACTCGAGTCCTGAGTCCATTTCTGGCAGTTTCCGCGCACTCCTTATTCGCTTGTTCAACTTGAACCGCCTTGTCGATTCTCCTATTCCAAGTGTTGACGCGTGCGCCGCTGTCGATTGAGTGATATATACGGCAAAGAGTATAACAAGAGTCCAATAGTTCATGTTTTAGGGCTGATAGCGTAGAAGTAATTGTATGAGACAGTGGTAGGGAGTCGACAATGGCAACCAGAGTCAGGAAAAATATGTGATGCTGCTTGTTAGAGGGATCGATTGCAGATGACGGGTTGCACCAGCGGCGAAATAGATGAGGTTGCATTCATATGGCGGTGGTCGCGCGGTCGTACTACGAACACTGCTAGAGATACCCTCTCAAGGTTCGTACTTAGGTATGTTACGATAGGTAGGCGAAACTGGGGGCGTCAGCTTCTGAAGGTCTGTCGGCGGGAACTGCAATTCAGCCCTGTCCCTTCGAACGGCGATTTCAATCCGTTTTGGACCTGCAACACACCGGACGGCGTCTATTTTGGCGATCATATTCAGTATCAATAAAT
>JALLPA010001087.1:0-11916 GCA_036939895.1 Thalassiosira exigua
GCGGGTTCGTCGGTCGGAAACCCATTCTCTCTCTTCCGTCGTTAGATCAACAGTGCAGAGGCGTCGGCTCTTCTCTGAGCTAGCTCCGGCGGAACTGGCGACTCATCCATGCCATGATCATGATGAAGACACCGCCGCCGCTACCCCCTCCCCCTCCGCCGCCCTCGGTCGATGACAACTTAACATTTCTTGAACGATGGATTGAAAAGGAGAAGAAGGTTGAGCCGTCCATCGAATCGAAACGCGAATACTTCAACAACGAATGTTTGTTTCCGCGACATATTCCAGCGGCAGGAATTGCCAATGTGGATCCCATGATTTCCCTAATTTCTCACCAGGCAGGGAAGGAGCATGGCATGGTTGGCCGCTCAGAGAACTCTCCCGGCGTAGAAAGTGAAGAAGACCTCTTTCTCCGTAAGACTGCGTTGGATGATGTGCGCAAAATCGCTTCTCTTTGCGCCACCTATGATTCCAGAGCTTCGATCAACCTCGAGGAGTTCAAATATAAAAGGGCGGTCTTGAGGAAAGAAAAGGCTTCGCAAACTCTTGAGAATGCACCTAGTACAACGCACATTCAACCCCCGCATCATGACGAATACTCGCCCCTTTCCATTCATGAAAACTTCCTGCTTGCGCGTATCCATCGCGCCAACTACAATGTCTGCTTGGCTGCGGCCACCTGTCCCGAACGAACGAAGCGGCTCGCGGCATGTTGGAAACGTATGGATCCGCAATTGATTCGACTGATGGAAAAAGAAGGCGTCGAAGGTTTTGTATGTTTGGAAGAGAGAGAAGCGGTGGAACGATGCGTTGGATTGGGCGTGCAGAGGGTGATGAAAGCGATTTTGAGTTGAATGACGTGCCACTCGTTGTGAGAGCACCAACGCGAACGTCTGCAACTCGAGCAGCTGTGATACTATGTAACAATACTTGAGCGAGTGGCTTTACTTCTTATGAATGTGAGTGAAGAGAAGTTACAATGCCGGGGATAGCACCTTACTTATCAAACAATAACTTGGCATAGTGTGTGGTGTGTGTAGTAGTAGGTAGTGCAATAAACATAACCCCTAATAATTCGATGATTGTTGTGTAGTATTGAAGAATAGTTGAACAACTAAAAAATAATAGGGATATTTGCAACAATAAGGCAAACCAATCTTCAGGTGCAGCTACATAAGATTTATTCATCGTTTGGACTCCATCCAAGGTTGATTCAACTCACTTTAACTTAGAAAGCTGGACCAGGAAGAGGCGAAAATTAAGATGAGTCTTAAGAGGGACAGAGGTAGGTGGAGCTGTGGTTTGGAGAGACTAGCTAGATAAGTGAGATGATAAATGGGGCATAATATTTCAATTTAGATAGACATGGGCATGTAGCTGATGAGGTTCAGAACAGGAGTAGGAAATAAAGCAGGGGGAATGAGTCTGAATCTAAACTAGTTAGTAAGATGATCTAACACGTAAAAGGTTACATGAACTATTAGAGCCCATCAATGATGCACCTGGGAACAGCCTTCAAAAGGATTATGTTCACAATACTATCTTTCTACCAAGCCCAAAAATGGATCCAATTTAGCCATGTTTTAAGTCCACTCATCCTTGTCAAGACTCAAGTATCAAAGCATGCCAAAGATGGGAGCCTAGATGGCATAATCTTTTGAGGTACAAAGTTTCAATCGAAAGTACTGCACTGTAATGTTCTCGTCAGAGCAATACATCTTGACATTGGTGTTTTCATTTGCAATTTGGGGGTATATATGCTACATCAAACACAGAATTCAGGTATGACAGTGCCTCCTTTATTATTTGCTACATTATAAAGTGACCTGGGTGAAATAATATGCCAGTTTGAGGTATGTAGCTATATTGCAGTGCGCATGACTATGGACACATAAATATGCTATTAGAGTTATGGAAAGATCTGTGTATTATCTCTGTGTCAACTCAGTTAATGTGTCTGACATAACTCCTGCAATGCAATATTTGATGCAGAGTCCAAAATAATAAAATGCGGTGATCTTCTGCCCCTGTGACACATTATCACTATCACTTTTACGTACACTTTGATATTCTAGAGTTCCTTTAAGTACGACAACCAGTCAGCTATTTCGGATTTGTATTTTCTAAAAGTAAGTATCCTTATTTGAACCTACTATACATTAATTCAAGATGCAGTGAGAGTGCTTGTCCAAGCAAGCAGAGCGGGGAGGAAAAGAGAAGGCGGTGCAATGTCACAGGGGCATTACGCTGCACCGAAATTGAACTCTACTTGTAAAATGATTTGTGTAATAAAAGGCAAAAATAGCATCTACCATTTACTATGGGATTTACACCCCTTCCTTTCTTTGTTGTGTTTTTGTCGCATTGCCAAACAAAACTATTTCATGTCCCACCGAACTTCTCTCTCCCTTTTAAATTTTGCGTATATTTCCTTGCCTTTTGCAGCCTCGTCAGGGAATGGAGAGAGCAGCATTCGTGGCAGGATGCCTCTTATTGAGATGTCATTTTGTACCGATCGGCCAATACACGCATATTGGCCGAGCGGTAAAAAATGACGTCTCAATAAAAGTATCGTACGAAGGCACGGGTTCGATCCCCGGTGGGGCGTTCTTCAAGATGGTCATTTCATCTCCAGTCATCGCCAATGCGCATACACACAGTATCCTTCTACCATGGGATACGTACGAACCCAAAGCACCAGAGGGGTGGTCCCCCATCAATCTGGTCAATGGTCCTTATGACGATACTTTTGTCGATTGCAACGTTTCAAATTGTGATCGGAATTGTTCTTTCGAATTCGTGCATTTATAATGTTGAAATCCAGATAGGTTTCGGCATAGGAATAGTACAACTAGAATTTTCAAAATAGGGGGAATTTTGGGTCACTCATTTTCAATTTTTCAAGTTTTGTTCCGACGGCTTTTAGCTATTTTTAAACCCCTTGGAAATCCCGATGTGTTCCCATCCCAGGTCATCTGACGAAGGTCACGGATCAAATTTTCTACGTAGCTCGTACGTGGGAGTAGAAATTATTTCAGTTCTTACAAGTTGATAATGACAGCAGAGGAAACCAGACTGTAGGAGACACACGGGAATAGTATTGTACTGTTAAGTAAAGGGATAAGTGGAATGAGAAGGGGAGCCCTGGGGGTGGAAGCGAGTGTAGCCGAACGTAAAACCCTTGTATAATTTTTCGAGTATAAACCGAAACCATGAACGGCTTGACTATGATGAGCGATATGCTGTATGGTTTCTTTCGCTTCCGTATGCATGCGTGATCTGAAAAAATAAAAACACATCGTGCCGCCAGACTCAAGCGCTGAACTACAAATCAGGTTTCAAATGTTGTCAGTTGCCGGGGAAATTTGCAGCAATTTTTCGATCGACGGACAATGCATGCACTATAGGGTCTGTACAAATAAAGATATGTTTATTTGATACATCATGCAAAATTATGTGGCCTATATTTTTATCGCATTTTTGATGTTCTCGACCATTGCCATGCCCAACCCTCATTGGTCCGACGGAAATGAAGCAATAGCTCCGAACCAATGTCAACCATTGGTGGGAGCAAGGGTATATTTTTACTGCCGGAATCGGCAAACTAGCTCTATTTTTCTACCCTGGTTGCGATCGATCGAATCGATGACAATACATCGGCGCAGCAAAGGTTTATGAACGCACTGATGACGACTCTCGGCCCTCCCCATTCAAGTAGGGAAGGCCTCTGAGATGCAGCACAGCATCATTACTTAAAGGCGCGGCGACATTTAAATCTAAAGTCAATCAGCTATGAAAAATATACAGTTAGTTTTATGCACGTTTATGTCCAAGTTTTCGGCAGCTACGGTGCCTCCTTCCTGAGGTCCACCGAGCCTATTCGATAGTTGATGACCGCCATTGAACCGTATGCGGGGGGAGGCACCGGGGCGCCGTCCGGATGCAGCGCAGACGTCGCCCCAGCGGACGCCATGGTCTTAATATTCAATAGACTGGTAACTCTAAATAGAACTTATTTCCACAGTGTTAAGCTAAAGTTCATTAGCTGAGATCATCCATCCAAAGCCGGAGGCGATCCAGCTTCCGATTCCTCTTCATCAGAGTCGAATTTTCACTTTTGTCGACCGATCTTGCCGTGCCACAAGCATAGTTCGAAGGTTTTCTTTTTCGAACTTCAATTTTTTGAAATTTTTGAGATCTGCTGACGGATACTCACAATAACTAAATAACCATAGTAAAATGGCTTAGCTCTCCGTAGGTAGCTTGCCCTATCAAAAGATATCGCCCAAAAGCGGGGGAAGGCTGCGTAGGAACACATAGTGTATTCGCTAACGCCGCGAGTGTGAAAAGAACACAACAGACATCACGTCTTGCTGTGTCTGGCCACACAACCTCCTCCCCCCAAATAATTATCATGGGCGGAACGTTGCCACCTCCTGGCCAGCCACTTCGTGTAGCCGCGCGGAGGTGAGTCGGTCCTTAAGGTTGGGGGGCCTTGAGACGGCCACTTTGACTTGTTTTACCTCGGCCTATGTGCGGCAGAAATTGTCACATGCAGCGCCGAACGCAGAGCATAGGTCGTGCTGCAAGATACCCCGAGGGTTGTATTGTAAATGCAGGAACAGCCTGTCCCTGCTTTTCACGTCTTCGTCTTGCCGCTGCGTCTTGAGCTCAGGAAGCTCAAGTCTGTTTGCTGCGTCGAGAATTAATTTTCTTAGGAGGGGGGGGGCTATGTCCCCACGCTCGCAGTCGGACGAAGAGCAGTCGGACCATATCGAGATAGTCTGTGCGTTGTGTGTTCTGCAATTTATACCGTCTGACCTCACCGTAGATCATGCCCTTTTATACTCCAGGGGGGTGGGCAGAAGAATGGTGGAGGTACAGATATAAGTCCATGGGCTTCTGGTAAGTGTGTGTCTTGTTCTATTGCTGTCATTGATTTTGATCGTCAGGTCCAAAACATTGACCTCTTTGCTCCTCTCTTCCACCATCCATCGCAGGATCCCAAAGTTATCGACATCCTTGCAGAAGCGGTAGTAGGCAAGGGGATCGCCGCGGTCTCTCTTCCACCATCCATCGCAGGATCCCAAAGTCATCGACATCCTTGCAGAAGCGGTAGTAGACAAGGGGATTGCCACGATCGTTCCACAGAATAAATCCGTCGTCAATCCAGCGGACATAGTCAAGTAAGTACTTGTCGTATCTTTTCAGCAGCCGTAGTATCTCATGGATCGCGTAATATATTGTCGCGTACATGCACGCTGAGGGGGTGCCCATCGCTGTTCCATTGAGCTGCTAAAAATAACTCGTTCCTAACTCAAACACATTGTTTTTCATGATCGGATGCAGGGCGAGGAGGATGAGTTCCTTGGGGAACCCATCGGGCAGTTGGTCTTCAAATAATTCGAAGAACTTCTTGATCATCTCAAGGCCATGGGTCAGTTTGGATGTTTGTATACATTGCAGTTGCATCCATTGTAAACATTCTCGTTCCTTCTGGCAGCTGACCCAGCGCTTCCAATATCTCTTTCAATTCGAATCTATTTTTGAAGTGTGAGGGCACCAGCAGGTTGAGTCACTGGAGGTGGTAGTCAGCCCAGACACCGATGCCATGAAATATGGTACTGCAGGTCGCCACCAGAGGCCTCGTCTTCCAAGGGGTCTTCACCTTGGACTTGGCTACGGTTGCTCTCCCGATGTAATTCGTGAGGCTTTTGACGAGGGATATCATGTCCTCACCATCCGTCTCGGTCGCAACGAAGGCCGCTCCGTACCCCTCCTGCACGATGTTTGGTCCTGTCCCCTCTTGCAGCATGCACTCAAACTTGGCTACCATGAAGGTGCAGAAGTCGGCCCACGTGGCCCGGTCCGCCATGTTCTGCTGGAGAGATGCAAGGACAGCAGTGAGCTAGTCGTTGTTGGCCGTTGACTGGAACCTGGGACACGTCGGGCTCTTGATAGATAGTTCTTTTTCGTTGGCACTATGATTGATCGGCAGACCATTGTCCATGCATGGTGATAGTGAAGTAATTTGCCTTGCGTTACTGGTTTTAAAGTGCGAAACGGATGAGATGGAGAAGAATTGAAGAGGATATTTGGAGAAGGGTGAGAATAAACAGATATGTGCACATATTCTACAAATTTATTAGCTCTCCTTGCATGCACCGCAACTTTTTTGACAAAGGCAAGAAGGCCATTGCTGGCAGCCTTCCGGAGGAGCCTTGGACAATAGCCTGTACGCTGGCTCTGACGCCATCAATGTTGCAGGTGCTTGCTGCCCCTCTGGTGATGCAGCCAGGTGCAGAGAGAATGACTCATGCATCGGCCATCGATATGTGTATGGAAAATGGCCAGATTCTCTCCATAAGATGCTGATGTCAGGGGGGCAGAGCGTGGATCCAGATCTGCATGGGGTACATGCCCCGGTTGGTCAAACATGGGATAGCAAGCAACTTTGCACACAAGGGCGAGATGAAGTGAGAGAAGGTTGGTCCGAACGGCGGCGCAGGGAGGATGGAGACGATGGATGCGGCCATCAATGGCGAATCCGAGGTAGGCGTACACTAATCCCTGGCTCTCATCCATCAAGGAATGGACGGTCAACGACACAGTGAACTCTCCCGGCCTCGTGGACTGCATCCAATGGGAGCTGCTGGGACGGAGGGTCTTCGCCTTTCTAAGGAACGGGAAGATCTTGGACTTGGCAAGGGGGACCACGGCCATCAACGTGGCGTTCCAGATTCACACAGAGGTGGGGTTGCAGAGGCACAGGATGGAGATCGGTGGGAAGCCGGTGGGTCTGAAATGACAGGGGCGATGTGTTTAGCTGCTGTCTTTGTCAATTTTTGCCTTTCCTGAGGGGGAGGAGAGTGGGTGTTGTCCGATTCAAAGGTGTGCGTCATTGGAAAGAGCCTTATGCTCAATGCGTATTGGCCTTGGTATCTGACACTTGGCCTCCTGCAAGGCTCTGCTTGGACGCATCGCCAATGACTTCGCGGAGGCAATAGACCATCTCTCGTCAGACTCTATTGTCTTCGACCGAGATGAAATTGGGAAGATAGATCTCGTCACCAAGTCTCCTGCGCCACAGGGTGGTGAATGCCTCGCCCCAATGAGTTGTGAGCAACATTGAAGAAGAACAGGCCCACGAAGCCATATAGGGGCCTCATGGGGATTTTTAGGAATCTGCAAGCATATTTGTTGACAGGAAGTTGCATATGCCTTGTTGTCAAGAGTTGGTAGAGTCAATATATCTTGAAAACAAACTAAAGTTACAAACGTTTTAATCCTGATCCTTCAGGGCTGACAGAGATTCAAGTTGATAATATTCAATGACTGATGCTCATTTTGATAGAAAATAAGTCTAGATGATTTCAATTCCAGAATTCAATTGCTACTCATTTAGCAATCTAAGCAGAGTTTAGCACTTTGCATTAAGTTCCTAGCACATGAAGTAGGTCTTCAGTCATTACCATGTGTGTTTTTCCTCATTCAGTTGCAAAGGAAGCAGCACTTCTGACTAATACTTCTCGCCCAGCACCATAAAACTGCTCAGTGCACACTCATATTCCATTTTCCCTCAAATTTTCAAGCAACCCCATGCATTTTTCTTCAGAATATTGTCTCCTCTCTAATTTGCCTCGTGTAGATTGCCATGATACCCTCCTCTCAAGCCGATTGCACTTCAAGCCTCCCGGCTATAAGGTCAACCACCAAAATCAAACTTCTGTTGAGTCAGATGTCACCGATCCGCGTTGCGAACGATGGCATGGTGCAGAGCCAATGCATCTTCAACCACTACATATTCACGCGCTGCTGGTAGGAAGAGATCCTGAAACAAAGTTTGGCTTGGCCTGAAAAACAAGTTTTATTCAAGATTTTGAGACCGTTCAATATATGAATTTCGTGCTTCAAATAACCTTAATGTATCTGCTCAGTCTTTTATTCCTGTGGTCTTCCGTTCCCCCAAATGTCGCACATGCCCCTCCCCTTTGTGGCGCACCTTTCGTCATAGAATATATCCAAGCCTGATTGATCCAGCAACTGAGCCAGAGACCTTGCCGTAGGGGATCTGGCTGGTGAACTTGACAACAACTTGAGCCTGGGGGGTGCCTGAGAGTACACAATAAATGCCCTCCCCATTCGGCTTAGAAAAGATTGATGGCACCGCGCATGGCGAACCCCACAGATCCCCCCTTCTGCCTCCCCTGGGCACAGTTAGTAATCTGGGCCCTCTAGCGAGGACTCCCGATTACCAAAGTGCCCTGACGTGGACCTTTGGCAGGCCAAGAGCCACTCATCCTCTGCCTCCTCGAGGCGTTCACTGGCCAACCATGGCCATAGATGTAGCCATAAAATTGGCCAACGTATTTGTGCAATGGCTTTCACCTACGCCGTTAGCTCACGCCTTCCCTAGTTGGCCAATACTCTTAGGAGGATCGACTGTGCAACTGATAGCACTGTCTGGCCACGATGACGGACAACATCTGGACCGCTCAGTTCGCCACCAATGACCTCGCCATCGCCGAAGTCGGACAAATCGAGCTCCCGAAAACGGCCGAGGGGCATTACAACCATGACAACGCCACCATCTGGAGTAAAGGCGTCCGCCGGGCCTTGCAAACGATGCTCAACCTGGGCAACCTAAACGGGATGGCTGGGCTTATTGACGGAGTCACCTTCGCATTGGGGAAAATCAAATCAACCGATTCCGTCACGTGGAAACAAGTCCTCAGCATGGAAAAAAAGCAAGCGGCCGCGGAAACCAAGAAACGCACAGACGGAACGACCGTGACTCCCGACATCACCGATCGCACTGACGCGATCGAAGAAGCCAACCGCATCAATGCAAACACGTAGGCTGTCATTGGGGCCAAGCTCGGGACCACGGAGGCCATCATCACTGCCGCAGGCAAAGCTGTCACCGACTCCATGCTGCACCTCCCCGACGGCTCCGACTCCAAGAGGGTCAACGAGTACCAACTCCAGAGCCTCCTGGAGGCCGTCATGCTCGGTACCTCGTGCCCTCTTGTCCACGGCATCATTCAGCAGCTCAATGAGGTCATCAACTTTTGCTTCAATTTTCAGAAGAAAGTCGACACCAATGTCGAACTCCTCCGCACAAAGCTTGCCAAAATGAACTCCTAGGGCATCACCCTCGACAAGACCATCGTCGCTCTCATCATCGTCCACAACATCGCCTACATGCAGAACGAGCCGTGGGGGAACGAATCCCGCAATGTCCTCCAGGCCCTCTGCCAGAAGTACTCCTACGACCACGTACACGATGCAGCGTCCGTCAAAGACATGCTTCAGGAGCTCGCCAAAGTGGACTCCGTACGGGACATGAGCGTGGCACCCGTGCCCTCTGACACGACGTTTGGCACAGCCAACGCGGCCGACGACGTAGGCATCGATGCCATCACGCGACTCGCCGACATGCTATCGCGTGGCGAAGGGCGCTCCCTCCTTGGATCCACTGTGGAAACTGAATCCGCAGCTGCCGTCACGTCCGACAGCGACTCGTCGCGGGGCTGCAGCTGCAGCCGCAGCCGCAGCCGCAGCCGCAGCCGTAAGGACAAAGGCATGCGGGACGACAAAGGAAAACGGGGAAGGGGGGGTTGCGATCCCAGCAAATCCCGCGGCAGGAATGGCGACGCGGATTGGCGCGACAATCCATGCAAGTGGTGCCGCAAGAACCAAAGCAGGAGCGTGCACAAAGGAGTCAGTGAGAGCAAGTGCATGTGGAACCCTGACTACAAGGGGTTCCGCTTCTACGGCGTGTGTCAGGAGATGAGAATCGACTTCAAAAAGCGCAACCAGTTCGATCCCGAAGACGGGGGGTACGACCACGATTGACGGTGTGGGTCCGATAGCCAGACGGAATGGGTGCGCATGATGAAAGGGAAGCATGGTTTTAATCCTAGCCATTCTACTATTGCCAACAAAAAGCCTTTCTACGTCGAAATCAGCAACGACTACCCAACCCTCCCTAAATATTCAGCAGACCCACCCCAAGAAATAGTACCGCCACCCCTCCTTACTGCTCTTACTGAGACAGCAACCAAAGCAGCAACCAACAACTGCCCAAGCAAACATCGCCACAAACAACAGCGATGCATGGAACGCCGATTCTTCAAGCGAGTCAAAAACGTGCTCGACCACGAGACCCTCGACTGCCATATCACGTGGGCCGAGGGCGAACAAACCGAACTTGCCAAGCAGGACACCAACAACCCGGCACGTACCGCCATCGATCGTGCGCACGACGACAAAACAAAGCCTGCTCTGTCCATCATGCAGCGTGGGCGTGACTTTGGCCAGGCCCTCAGCACCACGATTCGGTGCATTGTCAAGGCCACTCTCTCAAGCAAACCGACGATGCGATTCAATATGTCACCATCTGTCTGCACGTTCGATTGCAAGCAGGAGCCCGTCTACGTCACATACGACTCGGGCACCGACGGGCACTACGTCAGCGAGGACGACTGCGAACAGGCGAGGCTGCCAATCCTCCACCCGTCCACGAAATGAGTGGGCGTTGCCGATGGCAGCACGAGCGAAGGCAAGTATTGCACGGCCCTGCCCTTTGACAAACTCTCAGCCAAAGCCAATGAAGCCAACTCCTTCGACAACTTTCCACAATCGTTGATGAGCGTGGGGAGAGTCGCCGACGACAATGCCGTTTCCATCTTCACGAAGCACGGCGTTGCTGCCTACATACCTCGGTCGAAATTCCCCAAGTTTCCACAAGATGTATTGTACTGATTCCTATGATGTCTATGTTCATCGCCGGTGAGCAAAATCTTTCGCGTGTCATCTTTGACGCGCGCGCCTCAATTTGACAAACTCCGCGACAAAAGAAATCATGTCGCGCGTTGATATAAAAAATACATATTCACAAAAAAAACACAGCATGGTACCAGTATAACTGCTGTCTTCCCAAGGTCTCACAGTTGAAACTACACCACATCTCACAAGGATGACCATAAATCTGTGAAAAACAAATTATATTACGGCACATGGCACAACAAAACTCTGAGGGACTTTGTTTTCAGAACCAACAGAAGGTACCATCGTGTGCTATAAGCAGGACTACTATGTCACCCATTGCTCTCAGAAATCAACTCGAACTCGTCATGTTGAAAAATTGAACATGAAACGAGATGGAGTAGATGATGATGATGATATTTTATCCTTACTAATTAGAGTTTTAAGCCCAATTACGGCATTAGGATCTTTGAGAGCTGGGGCCCCTCAAATGATGTAGTGCCAGGAGGTTCAAGAAACCGGGAGATATGCTACCATGCAAAAAAAGGGACCAACGAATTGGACCGTGGCAAAGCCAACATATCACACATCTGTCCGTGGTTTTATGCCCTTCCCCGCCATTCTTTGCGGTTTCCGGATCAGATCAAAATGCTTTCAAACATCGGAAGTCATGGGGAGACTATTGTTCATTGTCCCTCTGAACCGACTATCACTCCTTCGTCAGTTCGTCCTCGGGGAGGGGGGGGGGGTCCTGTTCGTTTCCATATCAGAACCGGATACAGGGAGTCAGAGCTTTCATGTTTCGTCTCATCCCTGTTTCATTCATTTGCTATTTTCCCTCTTCCTTCCATGTCAGTCTGTCCAGTTTGGATCATGAGGAGTAGTATTACGAGTATCTCATACTGTCAGCTCCAAGCTAACCCCCCCCCCCCCGTGGACCGTGGCCTCTCGAGAATAATCATGTTAAACAACAGGATTATTTCCATGATTCATTATAATATGTGTTATCAATCTTGCTTGCCTTTATGAATTTATTAAGATATATGGGCTTCCCTCCTTTGTACAGCTGTGCGATACCTAATTACTAATACACTAATATTAAATGACACCAGACACAAGAGTCATAAAAATATATATGATATTTTC